>JANHZT010007405.1:239770-249988 GCA_032468215.1 Stegonotus admiraltiensis | reverse complement strand
GTTTGTTCCAGAGAGTGGGTGCTGCCACAGAGAAGGCTCTCCCCCTGGGGGCCGCCAGACGACATTGTGTGGCCAGCAGTACCCTGAGGAGCCCACCCCTGTGAGAGCGAACTACTGTAACACTAAGTTACCAAAATGTTCTGTACACAGTTTCACGCTCTTCTATTTTAAATGGTCGGATGGGCACCTGGCTGCAAACATCTGGCTGCAAGCAACTTTCAAATTATATTCTAAAAAGACCTATTTGATCAATAAGCATTGTTTTAAGTGAAATATTCTAGGGCAGCCATGTTAAACTTTTGCAAGTAAATCTTCTGTGACTCATCTGATGAAGCAAACTATGATCCATAAAAGCCTGTTACAATCAACTGATTAATATCTAAGACACCACAAGATTTCTACAAGATTTTCCAGATTTATTTCCTACATTCATTACACCTCCTCCCCCAATATTAGAAATGGGCAATTTCCTACTGGGTGCCAATAGAAAAAAATTAAAAACAAGGGTTTTCAAGGGCTTCAGGAAAAATGACTGGTGATATTTTTAGAATAGCTGCTGCCAGAATGTTTTTTCCCTTTTTTGCATTTTGATAGGAATTAAGAAGAGACATATATCTTTAAATTTCTCCAAATACGAAAAATCAGCTCTCAAATGCTTCAGGAGTAAGTTAAATATTCTATCTTACATATTCTGAAATATTCTGGGAACAGCTAGGGAGATGCATAGGGACCACAGGTTGGGCCCTATGTTTATCATAATTATGCTGTATTTTCTTTTTTTGAAAATCATGTAATGGAAATATTTTCTTACTGCTGTCAGAGATGCTTGCTTGCCGCTTATAAATAAAAGATCAAGACCTTCTACGTTTTTCCTTCTTCCTCTTCTCCTTTTCATGGGTGGCTCGACATCAATTAAGGAACCATTTAGCAGATGTCTTGTGGGTGTGCGAGAAAGGCCTGCTTGTAGCAGCTCCATTTGACTTTTAAAGGCATCAGATACTGGTGTCGAAACAGTAGATAACAGAAACTTTGACGGAACAGCTGAAAAAGTTGAGGTAGAACTTGCTGCCTCCCGTGAGGCTTTTGATAAGTCTACAATTTTTTCTTGCCCATTTTCAGAGACAATCTGTGATTCCCGCAATTGGGCAACCATTTCCATTAAATTTCTTCTCTTGGCTGCCCTTTCAGCCTCAATTTCAATCTTCCTCCTCCGCCTCCTCCGCTGACGTGGAACTGATAAATTGAGTACATCTTCCTAATGAAAAATTAACATGTATCATTATGAGCAATGATTTTACCATTGCTTTTTTTAAAGAAATGTGTTCAATTTTTACTGCATTTTTGAAAAATGGAAAAAGCATAATATGATGGCACTGTCCCAATCAATAATATTTTTGGCCTGACCAACATTAGATAAATTAATTATGGTTTTTGTCTAATGAAAAATGTGTCATAAAAACTACTTTCAATCTAAATGTTATTTATTTTTGTTTATTTTTTCTGGCAAAAGTGGAATTTATTGCCACATGTGTTTTTTGCTGCTATTTTGGCCCTTTTCCTTTTGTTAAACAAAACATACCTTAGATAACTGAGGCGATACAGAGACATCTTCACTGCCACTGATGCTGGCCTGACCAACCATGGAGAGTTCAGCAAAGCTTCTTTTCTGTAGAGGGCTGTCCACAGCTGCTGGCGTATATCCTGGTATAAGCCCCTGGAAATCAAACATCTGGCGTCTATTTACTGGCCACTTTCCCTTCAGCACTGCTTCACAGATGCTGTCTAATCGGTTGATCATTACTCGATCCTGCAAAAGGGAAATACAAAATCTGCATTATTGTATGGTTTAACAGATTTACTAATTTTAGATCCAAAGTAATTATAATTGAAATTCTGCATCTGAAAAGTATTCCCAATCACCCTGAAATTAAACTGAATGCACATAAATGAAGAACAAACATCATTGCTGTTGGTAATCAAAATAAACAAACTGTTGGATGTGCAGTATTTTTTCCTGAGCGTTTGCTATTACATAGACATTTTAAAACTCAAGCCAAATTGACAAGTAATAGTGCAACTGCTACACAATGAATAATATAATCTTTACTCTCAACAACTTTGTCTTAGCTAGGTCAGAGACAACACCATCTGTAATTCTGTCCTAGGAAGTGGTTCTTTATTAGTGTCATGATTAATAAAGTTCAACTTTAGAAAAGGGTACCAATCTCGGAACATCCCATAAATGTCAGTTCTCATTCCACACCCATTATCACTTCAAGTTCCACTCAAGCATGTATACTGAAACAATTTAATTACGGCATGCTCAAAATAAAAGCAAATACAAAACATGCACTGCTGCATAGAAAATACTTTGAATCTTAATAGCATATTTTTGGAACTTTTAAGGTTATGCTTTATATAATGCCCTTCTGATTTTTGTTAAATTAAGAAATTTAAGGAAGTTAAATTACTTGGCTAATATTTGCTTTTAAAATCTGAATGCTGTAAAGATTATGTTTTTGTGTGCTGTTATTGACATGAACATATTATATTTCCTGCTAGTGGTGTTATTTGTACATTTGTACCGTACTCTATTAATTGATTTACATTATTTTTTAAAGTTTATTGTAAACTACTAATACATTAATTTTAAGCCACTTTCTGTGGAAACACACCGTTAACAGTATCTTGAATCACAAATACTTGTCCAAAACAATTATTAATATTTGGAAATTATCAATTGATAATCAGATAGGATTAATCTTCACTAAACTACAAAATAGAATAAAAGCTGCCAGCAAATTTCAGCAGCTGTAGCCAGCTGCTTGTTTTCCCCAGGAATAAGCCTATTATAGCAAGGTTATTTTCCTCTAATCCAGATGGCCCCGTTATGGTGATTAGGAAGCTTAAGACTTTTACTACTTTATTTTTCTCTAGCACCCAGTGAAGTCAGAAACTGAGATGTATATGAAGCTAATACAATTTCACTATGAGAACTTTATCTATTCTGAATTTTATTTTTAAAAAATGAAAGCTATGAGATAGCCTATTAAAAGTTGTTGGTTTCTGAATAGCAGGCCTAGAACATATCCCTTAGGTGATAGGGAATGGAAAAGGAAGTCTCAGTCTGAAATTTTACTTTATTTTCCTGTTCTATTATTATGCAGAAAAGCTAGAATACCTCTAATTGAATCCTCTTCAGTTGAGAAAATCAGATATGTTTAGCTGCTGAGAGCCAAACCTGTAAATACTTCATATTCTTCTTGAGTGCCTCTTATCCCTCCTGAAGAGAATCTGCTCTATAGCTTTACAGAATTGAATTATGGTATACACTATTAAGTTATTCATAGCTGATAACTTTCCAGAAATCAAATAATAATCATGTTATATATTGAACAAACCTTAGGCCAAAAAGAAAAAGCAAATGTTCTTTCATGAAGCAGCTGGGCTACTGATGGGTCTCCATCTTCCATATAAAATCCATCACGCGTTTCATCCCTTGCAGTGCTCAGGGATGCATTGCTTTCTTCATCAAAATTCTTACCCCGAGAAATCATTCCTGTCGAGCAATAACAATCACCAAAAATTAGTTCCCACAAATAGGACAGTTATTTATAGTGTAATAAATTTTACACAATCATTAAAGCTTTGACTGAACTAAGTACTGGGAATTTTCTGTACATCATAATGGACAAATGTATTTTATTTCTGAGATGAAGTTAGAAGAAAAAACTCCAAGAAATTCTCTTAGAAAAATTATAATTTTTTAGTAAAATTTATAAATTTATGGTATTTTATTTATTAAAATCTCAATAATTTTCTAGGATGCTTTCTTACTTGGATTATATAATTTTGTTCTTTTATATTCTATTTTATTGCAGTTCAAAATAAATAAGAGAGATGACAGTGCTATTTCTAAAACATTTACATGGTACTCTTTATTTGTTAGAACCAAATAAAATAGTAGCTATCAAACGGTATTCTCAAGCTCTCTTGTCCATTCCTACTGCTCCTTCTTTACAACAGCACAGCAATGTTGATGATTAAGCCTGTGCTTAGTTTTCAGAAAGCAATAATGAGGTCAACCAGTCTTGGCAAGTGCCTTAAGAACATGGTAAATATATAACACAAATAAAGATTTGTAGACAGATGTAGAAATTTCTTGGTAGGAAATGTGGAAAGGTTTATTGAAAAGAAAAATACTAAAGTCTTGCATTCCTAGTACTGCACTTTAAAAAGTTTGAGTGAGATCAGACTTGAAAATTTTAAGTCCATTGAAAGAACTGCTAAGATCTGGTCTGCCAAGTATAGTCAAAATAATTCTTAATTCAGGTTGCATCTACAATTACCTTCAGGTTGTGAAGATTCTTCTGACTTGTCATCATCATCAAGTTTTTCTTCTTCATCATCTTCCGAACCTTTTTCAGAAATTGATTTAGGATCAACTTCTGTACTCAATTCTGTATCTTTTATTTCACATTTTACAGGAGCAACCTCAACCTCAGCCTCCTCTTCCTCCTTATCACTTTTTACTGCAACATCTGCTGCCTCTTCCTCTTCCTCCTCCTCCTCCTCACCAGACTTTTCTTTGGCTGGTACTTTTTCAGCTCCTTCCACTTTAACCTCAGCTTGTTCTGTAGGTTTTTCATCTTGCACTAATGAGGTTGGGATAATAGACATTGACTGACCACAGCAAACACCCAGTGGATTCAATAGAGATATGGAAGTTAGATTACTACCACCTCTATTTTGAGCAAAATTTTTATGAGAATCAAGAAAAGAAAGTTCAGGATCATTTAGAATGTGATAATCTGTCCTGCTGACTCCATGTTTAGCAGCTCCAATCAATAAATCTTTATCGTGTTTGCCACACTCCCACCATTCTGGTAAATCCAAACTTGGCTGACACAATTTTAGCCTCTCTGCCAATAGTGGGTGATGGAGAACCTGCTCTCTGACTTTCCTCAAGAGTTCTATACGATACAAAGTTCTAGAAGCACGTTCTTCAGTGATAGGCTCAATCACAGTAGAAAGATCAGGAGGTTCTATAAGGAAAAAAGGAGTACATAGAAATTAGGAAAGTTTTAAAGTTACTACATATCAAACAAAATTTTAAGAAGGTTTTTTTAAAATTGTATAATATAAATTATCACTGGGTTTCAAATAATTTCCAAATTGAAATAAACACGATCAGCAATCCTGCTCCCAAACTAAAGCAAATGTACTTATAGTTATTCTCTGCAAATGCAAAGAGTCTCAATTGCTCTTAATTGTTTCAAATTTGGCTTGGGATCTTAAAGGCCTCAGCTCAGTTGCTGAAGTGTTGGAATCAGTTGCTGTGTATTTTCATTTTTATCCTTTACTGAAATATAGTGTAGCATAGTGGACAAAATGTTGGACCAGCACTGGAGAGGTTCAAGATCATTCTTAGCAGTGGGTGGCTCTGTATCAGATACATTATTTCAGCCCAAACTATCTCACAGGAATATTGTGGGGAAAACCTAGAAGAGGAATGACATCGTTTCTGCCTCAAGCTCCTAAAGGAAAGCCAGGATATAAATCTAACAAAAATAGTAAATAAATAGATAATCTCTAGGTCTATGTGATAGTTCAGAGAAGCGAGTAGAGGTTCTAAAGAGTCTGTTATTAGTCACAACTGTTCTACAGAGGAATGCATCCACTCCTTTCAGTGTTAAAAGTCTAGTAGGCGCAAGGGTGCCTATAATAAACTCAACCTTCAATACCTGAAGCATGAAGACAGTTTTTACTCACATTTTTAAAAAATTAAAGATCATTAATATGAGATTTCCCCCCCTAACTTTATTTCATTAGAATGCTACAGTTGCAAACTGATAGCATGTGTGTGATCACAACTACTGGAAAAAAGGAAAGGGTAAAAGGGAAAATAAACATGGATCCTTAAATATCTTAAACTATCTAAAGTATTTTTTAGTATTATGGAAAACAATGGGCTTGCCTTCATCTGGTTTGGCTGGCATTCGACACACTCGCCTGCACATAGCTACAAAACAACTGAAGTACTTCTCCAAACTTTCATCAGATTTCTTATCAAGTCTGGCAAAAGCTCTGAACTGGTTCCAATCAAACTGTTGCTTTATAGGGTCAAAAATAACTCCAAAAGTAGATACAACACGATAAAAATCTGCTTCCTCTCTCCTTGTCCACCTAAAAACAAAGAGATTTGTATATCAAGATACTTCCAAAAGTCCAAATGAATATCTGCTTGCATTCTAAAGACAGTGATTTATGTTGCAAGGCAATCAGGAAGCCTGAAAAAACTTACTTTTGACGTTTTTCTGTTATTATAGCTTCTCTTTCTGCTTCCAGTGCTCTCACTTCTTCACGAGGTCGCCGTCGACGCCGGTCAGTCTTCATTAGTGCTTCTTGCCTCATTTGTTGCCTTTTATAACTACGCTGATAGGCAGTAATGAGACGGCGCAAGCGAGTAGTCAGGGTTGAAGTACTTGGCCAGTAGAGTTGACCAAAATCAGCACTATTTTCACTGTGCTTGCCTGGAGAATATTATCAAGGTAGATAAGAGGTATTCATAATTAAAGACAAATACTAGCTTGCAAAATATCATCATAAAAACTGGTAACAAAAACACTTCTGATAATAAAACTCTCAGAGTTCAATGAAATTTCATGAAAAGGCCTTTGAATTACTACCATGAACAATTTTCTTAACTGTATTCCAATGGCAGATAACCCAAAAAGAAATGTTCATACTCAATCCACTTTGTGTTATTTTGTATACACTTGGAAATATAGTTTTCACATATTTTATAGCACAACTAGAAACAGACTTTAATACATTGGATCACATTTTTATCATTATCCTCTTTTTTCTTCCATTCATCACCAAGGTTTTCCAAAATCTTACCTGCATGGAGTTCTAGAGATTCTTCCTTGTCAGAAGGTGAGTTTGCAAATTCCTTTGACAAAAAAAGAAAATGTAATGAATAATAGTGTTTCAAAGAAGGACAAGAATTAAATTCCAACACATACATAACACATACAATCATGAAAATCACACTATTACAAAATAACCTAGTTATAAAGCGTGTATATTATAAATTATTACATCTTACATCAATTTCATCCTTGAATGGAATTCTGGTTGGTTTATATTCCGGGTCTTCATCTTCTCTATCAAAATCACCTCTAAATGAAATAAAATCCAGAAAATATCAGAGCTAATAACTCAAAACATTTTCCAATGCTTATTACGCAGCATATGATAGACAATTAAAAAAAGAAAAGAATCCTGAAGCAAAAGGAAATCCTCCTCAGCAATACCTATTGTTACAATAAAAAAATGATTTTTTAAAATTGTCCTCAACATAAACATTATTTTGAAACATTTCTATGTATGGGAATCCATAAATATGATGCAATAGGTGAAGTCAGGCCAGCATACACAATACAGTACGTTTATTAATTTTTTTATAATGTCCTGCTTACCCATCACCACCATCTGTTAATAGATCTGTCCCTCTCTGCTCAGCAGCAATGGCCTTGGCATCAGGCATGCCAACTCGTTCCAAAAAACATAGAGTAGAGTCTGCTCTCATAGAATTGTACTTCTCATAGCCTGCATTCAGATAAACATAAAAAGACCAATATCTATCAACAAGAATCCTTACAGATTATACTTTTATACTGATCATAAACTAAGAAAACCTTAGTTTAAAAATCCCTTCAAGCAGTGATACTGCCAATGAAGATCCCGAAAAATGTGTGAATAAGTGATAGAAGAGAAAGAGAAATATGATAAATATTTATACTGAACACCTAGAGAAAAGTGCTTATGAGTTGCCCTTCTTCCACTACATGCAACCAAACTACCTTCTTTTGTTGTTCTGGTTGAATGAAACCAGGGCATTATGCTGGAGATATATACATAGGGAAATATGTAGGAAGATGCCTGTCTGTAATATGATACTGATCCCATCATAGTTTTCAGACTGCTGTTTTTTCTTACTGATCACATTGACTAGATGGAAAATGGCAGATCCCAGCAGTGTGTGGCATCAATGTGGTTTTTAGGCTAGACTTCCCTCAGTTGAACCCACAACAGAACTCCTGTATATAGGCAGAGCAGCACAATTCAATTAGGATTTATTCCACAATACACTCTCCTTAACTGCTGTACAGTGTCAAGCCAAATTGTAATCATGAAAGATTTTATAAGCCTTCATTCTCTCCTTTAGACAATCTGGGCTACTAAGAATGCTGCACCGAACTCCAGAGAATTGGGATTATAATCAGGATTTGCCCACTGTATATATCATGCCAACTCTACTTCCCTAGTCTTTCAAAGTTAACAAGGCTTCATCCCACTCAAGGGAGCCCATAGTTTTCAGCACTGACATTTGTGAAATATTGCTTGGAACAAAGCCCAGGAGGCACTTGTACAGATTAATAGCAGAGGTTAAGCCCACCATCCACTTTGACACTAACTGGCAGAATTAGTAAGTGAACAATATTGGAAGCAGAGTTTATGGAGAACTGTAAAACTATTTGGCTATTATTTAAACAAATATGGTTTTGTGTTATTTATAGCCAAGAAAGTAATGTTTTCTTCTGAAATATTCTGCAAACATTCAAAAACAGCATCTGATATTTACAACTCGAATACATTTTTTTTAATGCAGAAGGAAAAAAGGGAACAGAAGCCAACAGTTCTTTGGAACTATACTTGTTAATATTATGACTGAATATTGGTGTAACAGAAAGCTTTACCAAGAAGCTCTGTTCAAAGTATGACATCACTCACCATGTTTGAACACTCCAATTAAAAGTGATTTATCTGCCTCTTTATCCCACCAATCCATAGGAACTTCTGCATGAAATGGTTCAGGAATCCAAATATCAATCTCACTAAAAAAGAATTAGCATTTCCAAATAATTTTAGATGCTGGCATAAGTATCAAAAGAACAAATTTGTATAACTGTAACTAAACAAAAAATTAAGTATGCAAAAAAATCCCCAAACGGTATACTTTCTTCCACTTTAAAACCTTTACATTATATTTATAAATTAAAAGTGTTCACTGATATTCTGTCAAAGTAGTTTATTTCATGAAATTAACAATTCTTCATCCTTAATGAACAACCAAAATATGCAGCAGTATACTAAAAGAGCATAAACAGATATGTTTAATCTTTTAACTTTTTTATGATCATAAATATTCACACGAACCATGATCATGAAGCACAAATAAACTTGAATTTGCACTAACCTTGAATCAGAACCCTCTAAGATCTTGTCAGCTTGGTCCCCTATAACTTCTTGCCTCAGATAGTACAGCATGCGGACACGCAGCAGGACCCTGGAGAGGAAAACAGAGAGGGGAAAAAGTTCTTAACTTCAGGACTGTTTGCCAACAGTGGCTTTTGGCAGCTGCTGCTGTTCATCCATCATCCTGCCAAGGCTGATTAGCCATGCTGTATGGTAGGCTTGAAGCGTGACAGATGGTGGCACATAATCACCTCTGTGTGGTGCTTTCTGCTGGCTTCCAACAGGCCTGCCTGGCAACCGCTTAGACTGCACAGAGAGGGATCGAGCTCAGCCCAACCCAGGCGCATTTCATTTAGTTCTACCTAGTGCAGCTTGTGAAGTTTAGACACGTACTCTACCACTGCCTCTGAAGTATTGAAGCAAGTTTGTAAACAACTGAGCAGATGGCTTTCAGTAACTGTTCTGCTTCATTATCTCATAAAATTTCCTCAGCTGCTGCCTTAATACCATTTTTGGAAGCACATCAGAAGTTGTAGGAATAAACGAGATATAAAATCTGGTTTTACTACCTTACAATAAACCCCCAGCATGGAATGTTAAGACTTGTTAGATTACACAAACCTTTGCTTTAAAAAAATAGGAAAAAGTCAGTGTTTTCTTAAGAAATTATTTTGTAAAAAGTTCTTGCCAAATTTACTTCTCTTATTACCTTAGAAGACAACAGAATATACCATATTTAGCTTCACTGTGTAATTCCTCTAAAAGAATATAAATATTTATTTTGGAGCCATAATCCTATATTCATACTCAAAGACCAAATTGATGTAATTAAACATCTACTCTCTTCCATTCTCAACGATGCTATTAAACTATTAAAAGAAATACACTGAAAAAACATATTCTACTTGAAATACTAATGATATGAACTGGCAATATGTGTGCCACATCTCCCCC
>JANHZT010007405.1:205449-215811 GCA_032468215.1 Stegonotus admiraltiensis | reverse complement strand
ATCCTATTATCTATCTATCTATCTATCTATCTATCTATCTATCTATCTATCTATCTATCTATCTATCTATCTATCTACCATTCATCCACATCCATCCATCCATCCATCCATCCATCCATCCATCCATTTCATCTACCAATTTACCTTTCTATCTACTTATCCATCTAGTTCTCTCTCTCTCCCTCCCTCTCTTTCTCTCTCTCTCTCTCTCTCTCTCTCTCTCATCTCACTTTGAAAAGCTCTTCTGTTACGGTCTTTAAACTATCAGAATACAAAGAAGGGGGGGGAAACTGGAGCTTTGGGGTAAATTTAGATAATCTATTTTCAATCCGGTTAACTTCACAAGGTTGTTGTGAGCATAGAACGGAAAAGGGGAGGATTTTGTGGTTCTGCTTTGAAATAATAATAAAAATGAAATTTGAAATAACCACTCCCCATTCTGGCAGTTTACAAATTGTGACACTAAACTAAAAGAATTGTCCAGTGAGGATGAGAAGAAGCAGACCGTTTTGGAACTGTTGCCAAGGTATGTCCTGTCCCAAGAAGCTGGCCTGATGTTGGCTAAGCTAAAGAAGGTTTTTTCCTGGTTAATCCTTGGATGGGAGACCACCAGGTGCTGAGCCAAACCATCTGAGTCCAAAAATGGGTGGGGTTGGGGGGGAAAGCCCCTGGAACATGGACTTGTTGCCAAGACACTCTCCCAAGGACCTGGGCTGATGTTGCCTAAGCTAAGGATTATTAACCCTTGGATGGGAGACCACCAGGTGATGAACGCAACTGGGAAGTCTGGAAAGTGGCAAAGGACAGGATGGAAACTCCTGGGTGGAGTCCCTGGAGGCAAAGCATGACAGCGAATGCAGTCCTTGGCTACAGCTGGGGGAGGCAATTTGTTTGTTTGTTTGTTTGTTTGTTTGTTTGTTCGTTCATTCATTCATTCGTTCATTCGTTCGTTCGTTCATTCATTCATTCATTCATTCACACTTATATGCCATCCTTCTCCCGAAGGACTCGGGGCGGCTCACAGAGATAAAAACAACAGGACAATAAATTAATAATCCATTAAAATCCCCGAAAAGTGAAAACTAAAAACTCCCAGCAAATCAGGCGATTTGTTGGAAAAGCCTTGTCTTCAGGTCCCTGCGGAAGGAGCGGAGGATGGGGGCCGTCGGGAGCCCAGTGGGTAACCCATTCCAGAGGGTCGGTGCGCCCACAGAGAACGCCCTCATCCTGGGCGCTATCAGCCGACATTGCCTGGCCGATGGCACCCGGAGGAGGGCAGCCCTATGTGAGCGCACTGGACGGTGGGAGGCCGGCAGAAGGTGCTCCTGCAAGTACTAGAATGTTGCTAGTTTATGGCTACTAAGGTTGAGATGTTTTAAGTATTATTGACTTTAAAGAAACCACAGTCTTCCTCCAGCACCTGATACAGGTTTTCAAGACTCTTGGATCTTGCAGATACTTTTGTTTTAAGCAAGACTGATTGATTGATTGATTGATTGATTGATTGATTCATCATATGGCACATTTTAAGCAAGAATCTGTGGCCAACAAGTAACACTGTGGAACCTTGTGCTAGCTAAAAATACTACATCCTGAATGGTCTACCTCTAGTTTGAACAATGTTACATTTCAAATATTTTTTTCAGTGTATGATCAACGATTTCACCAACAATATCAGTGCTTAATCCCCTACTTCTGCATTCAGATTTATTTCAATTTATATAATCACTCACTCACTAAACATGGGCAGATAATAAGGATTAAAAATAATACATACATACATACACGTGTGTGTGTGTGTGTGTATGTATGTATGTATGTATGTATGTATGTGTTTTTTATAAAAATACATATAAAACCAGCAAAAATGTAAGTTCTACATCAGCGATCCCCAACCTTTCTGGCTTTGCGGATCAGCAGAGGGAGAAAGAGGATAGTTCCATGGAACCAGTGGCCGAGTACATGCAGCTCCAATTGCGTGAGTGGCGGGATAGAATTTTGCGCGTGTGCTCGCCTGCCACTTCAAAAGCCCGGTTCCGAATGGGGACCCCTGTTCTACATGATTTGGAAAGACTGGATTTACACTTCTCATCTACTGTGGTAATCTATGCACAACCACCTGGAAAGAAGGACTAATCATATTAACGATACTGACAAATATAAGAAAGTCTGACCAAGAACTGGCTAAAGCCTACAGTAGATGAACTATAGCTAAGACTGCTCGTTGTGGATGTGATACCAAACAGGAAGTGAAACTCAATCCATAGAAGTATCTTTCTTATTTGTTATATTTACTGTTGTCCAGAAATATGCTGATGGAAGCAATCAAGGCAAAAATGAAAATAAAAAGTTTTTTCTGCCTTGATTTAACTGGCCACAATAGAAACAAATCTGGGAAATTGATATGAAGAAATTATAGAAGACTGTGATATAAATATCATATCAATATTGATGATGTATTACATCCAAAAGATGAGGAAAGTACAGGAAAGAGTTATCTGCTCCAATTAATGAAGAAATTGATACTGGACTATATAACAACAAATTTTAAGTGCGGTCACAAACTTCTCCTATAGGAAACAAGTCAGGAAGCCCACCACTATCGGGTAGTACATTTCTCTACAAGATTAGAAAAGGGAAAATACAGTAATAAAGATAAAAGTGGTACTAGTGTTAGGGCCAATATTTGCAGAACTGAATGCAAAATTGGAATTGAGGAAATACCAATAAACAAAATTTTGGTGGAGATGCAACTCCAGACTGTTGGCATTTGCAAAGTCCATTTCAAAATAAAAACAACAAACAACAAAAACCCACCCAAAATGAACTGCCAAGAACTATCACTGGAACATTGAAAACAGAACTGTTCTTTGAATCAAAGCCAAAATTCTGCTATAGAAGATACTCTGGAATACAGAAGTCTCCTGCCAAAAACCTTACATTTGAATTCTATGTAGTATGGGATAATATTCATGAGGAGAATATGTATAGTAAACCACAATGCCCACAATGAATAAGATGATGTAACACTTTAAAATAATGAAAGGTTTTCCTGAATATTGAACATAGTGAAATTATTTTCCCCACAGATTTAAAGACAAAAATACATTCTAACAGTATTTATTGAACTTTTTTTCTCTTATGATCTCCCCCCTTTTTAAAACAATGTAGGACTTCAATTTATGTGGGTTGTATTTCAATATTTACTGAATTAAAAATTAAAACTGACACATTCAGTGCTGCTACAATTATTTGATGGGGATTTAGTCTACATTACAAAAATTTCCATTTTCTGGGTGAAGTATATCATGAACAGTATATCATGAAGCATTATAAAGGTATGGGGTCTTTGATACACTAGTGCTACCCAAAATCTATTATAACATATACTGTATATTCAATGTATAGCTAGGGTGGTGATAAAATTTATTTTTAACAATGATTTGACAACCATATAATTAATATAAAATACTTAATAAATATGTCACTTAGCAGCATTTCCTAAATTTGAAACTTTCAAATAATAATTATATGAATTTAATTATGTTTTCATTTTATGTAAAACTTTAATTTAGATGGAGAATAAAAATAAGTTATATTCAAAAAGCAAATATAACAGTATTATTTACCTAAGCCAAACTTTAAAATTTCCTTGACACACAAATGCAGTCTGAATTACAAGATAAAATCTTGACATTATTACTTGTCTTCCTCTTCATTTTCTATTCCCATATTTTACATATTGTTTTCGCATATTAGTATCTTTCATATCAATTGATAAAGCAACATTTTTCCCAGGGGAAGGATATGGATGTTCAAGTATAGGTAATCTTTAAATTTACAACCATAATAGAGATTACCTATCATGACTGTAAATCATGACAGTTGTAAAACAGGTCAGTCATATGATCCAATTTTACAAGTTATTCTGATGAACTCTCTGGTCATTAAGTGGACCAATAGTTTGCTAAGAGTGTTGTTTTGCCAAAAACCTAAAGTAAAAACCGATAGTTTTTCAGCAAAACTATCTTAAAATGTGGTCACATGACTGCAGGATGCTGCAAATGGCTATCAATGAGACCCAGCTGCTCAGTAGCCAAAGCTCAATCGCTTGATTGTAGGAGTGGTGACCATTGGCGCTTCAAATCTGAGTTGTAAGTAGCCTCCCCAAAGATCCATTGTAACTTCAAATGGCTGTTAAGCAACCAAGTCACGGACTACCTGCAGTATAGTTTAAAAATTAATGCATATCCAAACATGTAACAGAAATACCCATTACAATAAATTAAAATGAAAATAGTTTTAGCAATGTATGACATACTTCATTTTAATTTTGCTAGCAAACAAGTGCAATTTTATAAATAAATAAATAATAAACAAACAAACAAACAAACAAACAAACTTACCTCTCCATTATCATCTTTGCTATCTGAAATATCCATTATTCGATCAACTTCAACATAATCTGGATTAAAAAGTTCATCATCTATCTATTCAAGGGCAAGCATGGATAAAGGAAAAAAATCAGTAAATAAAACAGTAGGGACACTGTTAACACAAAATGCATTTTTAGTAAACTATAGCACTAATTGAAGTGCAACAATCCAGAATGATAGTATTTCTGAGGAAATTGAACTTCTTGCGCTTTGTTAACTGGCCTCTTAATCACAGTGTAAAACTTTATTGTGCAAGAATGTTTAGGAATAGGAATGTTTAGGGATATTTTAAACAAATTGTTCGTTTAAATCATGGAAAATTACGATTCACTAATGAACAGCTTAAAACGTTCTTGAAGATTGAAGCTTGCAGTATAGAAATTGGAACTATGAAAGCTATATGCTGTAGAAATAAACCTCAGAAGTCACCTAATTACTGCTTAAACCATATTCAGAAAAAACATTCCTGAAGAAATAAATTAGATACCCTCTTTGTTTCCTACTTTATCTTATTTTTTTATATTTCTTAAATTTATGTGACAACTGGTATATAATTGTGTATCAAATCAAATCTATTATAAATACATACTTTTTCTCTTATATGGTGTATTGAATTGGTTTTACCTGTTCAATCAATGATTTACAGAAATTGCCTGGACAAGTCCCTGCAGTTTTCTGGTTAAGATTTTTTAAAAGTGCTTTGCTATTGCCTGCTTCCTAGAGCTGAGAGAAGGTGACAAGCTCAAGGTCACCCAGCTGGCTTTGTGCCTAGGGCAGGACCATAACTCACTGTCTCCTAGTTTCTAGTCTGATGCCTTAACAACTTCACCAAACTGGCTCTCATGTGCTTACTGTTACAAGCTAACAGGCAAACACACATAGCACTTTTTAAATAACTGAAAAGTTCAAGAATTTTCAGATACATTATTTTAATTGTTGGATTGGCTTATTCTAAAGGCAAAGATCTTGCCAATCAGTTTTGGATAACTACTTGGTCATTGTTTGATATATCTCTTACATGGCAGCTAACTTTATCCATTAACAATTACTTCTAAGTATACTTTCCATTAACTTTCCACCATGGAACTTGATGTTCTATAAATCACAGATAGTTTCAAAAGAAAACGGAGCATACAGATTCTCTTGATTCATGCCAAATCTAACAATTAAGTTGTAACTTCTTTTTAATTGATTATACCATGAAACTGGGGGGAAAATACACCCAGAGGAACTGTTTTGGATAACGTAGTGTTTTAAATTGGACTGTCTCTAAAAAAATTAATCTGCTTATTGCAGTGAGTTAGCTATTTAATTTGCAGAGAAAAGTGTATTATTCCATCATGACTGAGGAATTATTCGAAGTCATGATGAAATAATACATTTCTCTGCAAATTAAGTAGCTAATTCACTGCAGTGGGTTGATTAATTAAGTTGTTACGTAGCCCTGTTAATGTGGATTAACTTTGTTCATTCTCACCTGCTGATTGAAATGAGGAATTTATGAAACTGCCTATAAGCAGAAGCCATTGACATACCACTTTGACAAAGTTAGTTGGGAACACCTGAGTCTCACACCTTTTTCAGCAGACATGGGGAAAATGCTGAAAAATCCAACATATTTTGTACTATCTTGGTCTAAAAAGATATTTATAATAAAGGTGGGATAAAATGGAGTAAGAACATGAAAATTGCCTCAACATCATGACAAAATAAATATCTATCAAGATCAAGATCATGACCTTGAAGCAGTTTTAATATTCTATAAATATAAGTCCCTGAGATGAGACCCATTTGGCCTTCCGAAAGAGCTTGAAGATATGACTCTGCCAACTGGATTGAGTCCTAATCAGGGTGTGGAATTCTGGAAGTGGCTAATGGATTATGTAACAAACCACCTCCTCCCTGTGGGCACTTTGCTCCCTTCCTCTCCATCTTATTTAATTTTAACTGGATTTTAAATTTAAGATCCCTATTTATTGTTTAATGTTTTATATGGCATTTTTATTGAATGATTGTAAGCTGCCTAGAGTTGCCTTTGGCGAAATGGGTGGCACATAAATCCAGTAAGAAAAAAGTTAAGTATAATAAGCAAGTATGTAAGTAAGTAAGTAAATAAATACATGATAGCATAATATGTCTTTACTAACTTTCTAGAAGGTGACCATAATCTCTTAAATTTCCATGTAATCATGGAAAAACCACTGTCTTGGCAACAGAGCATTCTACTTATAATTTATGGGATGGTTTATAATAGAGGACACAGTTTATCAAAGTGCAATCTCAAATTAAAGGTTTAATAGGAAATAATTGGAATCTTGGACACAAAAACTGGAGAAAAAATAAAGAAAATTGGTATAATTTAGTAAAAAAAATAATCTCCAGAAAGTACTGCATGTAGTATTCTGAACCAGCAATGGTTTGTGAATGTGGCATGTGTTGCGTGTGACTTTATGCTGATTAGAACTGGTTTGCCTAGATTAAACTTCAGTTTGTCAACTTCCAGACACCAGTTCCATAGTCTACTGAGAACAGCACCCAAACAAATCAACATTGCTTATGAAATCTTTAGCTACTTTGTTTTTAAGCATTTCCTGCAGCTGATATCCAGCTGTTGCTAACAATTTTCTAAGCTCCCTACCAGTTTGATTTAAAGATGTAAAGAAAAGAAACAGGATTTGTAGTCCTATAAACCATATTTACTAAAGAACAGCACAATAAATTTATTCTATCTCTAGAGGTTTCTATAGCTTTTGAGGCAGAACAATAAACAAAAATGCATTAATTCTTGGGCAGTTATATAATTCCATATTTCCTAGTGGGGGAACCTCCTGTATGTTTTGGATCACAGTGTGCTGTTTTGTTCCTTCTTCTTCTGTTTCAGTGTAAATACTCAGCCCCAGTGACACTGTAAAGTGAGGGGATATCCAGTGTTAACCTATACGCCAGTGAAATTAGATCTTCCCATTATTTCACCTAGATATGGCAGCTATAAAACTCACCATCTACCAACTACTAAATGAGGTTTCAATACTGAAACATAATTATCAGGAGTAACTTTGTGGGCAGCTCAGGCTTCATACTAAGTGACAGACAAACCACTATTTAGTCAGTTTGCTTAGACAAACAACAGGGTTTTAATTAAATATTACATGAAATAAAGATTCAGGACTAATATGTTTTTACTCATATTCCTTTGCTACTTGATTGGACATGATGTATGAGACATATTGCTCAGATCACTAGCTTTCTGTAAGTTTAAGCCTCAGCTAGCTCTAGTTTGCTTGAAACAGACTAGACTGAAATTAAGAAATTCTCTGGAAAACGTGACAACATTGTGGGGAAGGGGAAGATTACTTATTTGTACATATATCTATAAAACTAGTTCCTTAGAATCATTCAATTGTTTTAAAACAATAATAATACAATAAAGTCTAAAACTTGTAACAATGTAAGAAGCCACCATAATGAAGTACAATCCAAAATAAATAAATGAACACAAGAGTTAAGACCATTAAAAAATCAAGAGAATTTAAACATCAATCCACTTCAGTAGACATAGTGCCTAAAAGTCTGTTTTCAAAATATTTAATAAAAAATATTTATCCAGCCTATATAAAGTATTATTAAAAAGGAGGCTATGGGGAGTCCATCTTTACAATATGTGAGGTGTAATCTCTTCAAGGCATGTAAGTATTTACAGACATATGAGATCCAGATTACTGTTTCACTATAAGCTACCACATGGTATACCTTACATTCCAAATAGTTTTCAAAAGAAATTGTGCGTACATTGAATAGAAATAACTGAGCTTCACTTAATGGAGTTATCAATGAACCTCAGCCTCACTACATGATTTAATCCAATTGAAATAATGAAAAGATACCTCTGAAAGGAACTTATTTTGAGCCTGCTTTGCTTTAAATCTTTTAATCTTCTGTTGAATTCTCCTGTCTTTGTCCAGTACTTCCACAGATGCCCATTGGCAGTGGAGGTAAGAGCTAAAAAAAAGGAAGAAAAATAATCATAGCATCATTTATCAGCTTTATATTTATGCAAACTGATTGTCTTATTAAAATAATTGTCTTAAAATAATACATAAACTGTACAGTTTTACAGTATCATTTAGCAAATAATGGACATTTTGATTAAATATCAAAGACAGGATACTATGCTTCCTCTTTTACTATTATCTCCCTAAATATTAAGAGAAAAAAATATTTTAGAACTTAAGTGAATATTGTCAGTAATAATCGTTGTGATTGGAGAAACAAATAACTCAATTCATTAAAAAAATCCCTGATTTGCATTAGAGAGTATAAGCAGAATGTGATTTGCTTGGTTTAGGTTAACACAGTATTGAATTGAGCTATGACTTAGCTTTGTGACTAATTCATAGCTGTCATGTGTTTAATAAACCTAACTCATAACATCTAGTGACCATCTACTTAAATTAATCTGACATAAACATTTTAACAGAATAAAAATGTTCTAAGTCTAAACATTTTAACAGAATAAAAATGTTCTAAGCCTGATTTAAATCAGATATTGCCCAATTGAATATTTTTCTACCACAACTTTTGGGACTGGAGAGCACATTCGGAATTTCTAGAGTTGGATGTGGGCAACTCAGAAATAGTTACAACTACTAAAATAGGGAAAGTACGAGGGCTTGATAGACTTCCAAGTTCATACTGTAAGTGTTTTGAAGACCAACATTTGCAACCACTTCAATGTGTGATGGATTCTATTTTGCAGGGATCTGTTATGTGAATTGTGGAAATATGCTAATACTGCTTTATTGTCAAAAGAAGAACAAGATTTAATCTAAACTAAGAGTTACTGTTGAATTTCATTGCTGAATAATGACTATAAAATATTTATATCAATTTTGGCTGATAGATTAAAGAAGATTGTGCAAGATTTTATTCATGATGATCAATATGGGTTCTTACACAAAATTAAGAGATAGTGTAAAAACTATATTGGATATAATAAAGTATCTACAACAACATACCAACTGGCACTTATTTATTTATTTAGTGTATGGTGATGTTATATTAGTCAGGAAACTGCAATGCTATTGCAGAATATAGTTTGGCTGTCTGTTTGCTAGCTCTGTTTGGTTCATACTCGCATGTTTCCAAAGGTGCATGTCAGGAGGGCAAGCTACCTCCGCACCAGAAAAAAAACAAGCGGCTTTCCTGCAGCACCATCCGAGATCCTCTCCCTCCATCAAAGCCACCTCACAAACAGGCATCACAACCAGGGAGGTGCAGGGCCAGCAGGATTCCTCTCATCTCGGTACTGAAGTGCTATCTATTTATCTACCTACATAGTACATGCTTTCGAACTGTTAGGTGGACAGAAGCGGAGGCAAGTGACGAGAGCTCACCCCACCATGCAGTGCTAGAATTTGAACTGCTGGAGCAAAGACCATCTCCAGCATCATTAAGCCACTAAGCTATTGTGCCTCCCTGCAAGTGGCACTGATTTTTCTGGATACAGAAAAAAACTTTTGACAATTTGAATTGGTCTTTTATGTTTAAAGTTATTAAAGATATGGACTCTGGAATTTTTCTTTCTTTTTATTCTGATCTTCATGGTAACACTACTTTTTATGCATAGTTCAATTGTTTTAAAAAGGGGTCATATATACAGGCAGAAGTGAGCAGTTTGGGAGATTTAACAATTATCCACAACACCCACCTCACTGTAACCTTGGTTCTACATTGCTCATAATAAAACGTTGCCCATAGTGAGTGGCATAGGCGACTAATGTCTCCTACTAAGGCAGTATTTAACTTCCAGCTGCCTGCAATTACTGTGAGTTCAATTCTCACCAGGCTCCAGGTTGACTCAGCTTTCCATCCTTTCTAAGGTGGGTAAAATGAGGACCCAGTTTGTGGGGGCAATAAGCTGACTTTG
>JANHZT010007405.1:101535-124985 GCA_032468215.1 Stegonotus admiraltiensis | reverse complement strand
CCGCCTCCACCAACCCCACGCCCCCCCCCTCCGCGCCCCCTTCGATTCCACAGCCAGCCCCGCTTCTCCCCCTGCCTTCAAGGAGACTTTCGTCCAACTTTTCCTTCTATTTTAATCGCCCTCCAAACTTGCGCTCGAGGAAAGAACCGGGGGGGGGGAGAAGGGGAGAAGAGGTCAGAAAGAGAAGCGCCGCCGGAGTCGCTCCGGCTCCCGCTCTCCGGTGTGCTCGCTTCCTCCTCCTTCCTTTCTCTCGCCTCTCCCCCCACCCCCACCCAACCCCACATCCTGGAAAGCTCCTCGGCCGGGGATGCACATGGACCAGAGAGCAGCACCGGCGGAAACCGGGCGAGGATCCGCGCACGCACACACTGGCTCCATTGCTCTCCTTACCCCTCCCCCGACCTGCTGTGGGGCCCGGCCAGCCGGGCAGCAGCTCCAGAGCCGGTGCGCCGTTGCCCTCCGGCTCTCCCCGATTCTCAAGGCGAGGTCACTTACCGAGTCGGGATGGGCTGGGCGCCGTCTTCGGAAGCGGAGCAGGGGGTGAGGAGAGCCGGGGCGCCCGGGAGCACCTCTTCCCCGCAAACAAACAAACAAGCAAGCAAGCGCGGAGAGAAGAGACCCACACAGGCGCACACGCACCGGGAGTTGGTTTCGGCCGGGCAATCAAAGCGAGGCGGGCGGATACCCCTGATCCGGGCCGGCCAGGGGGTCACTGAGGGTCCTCGAGGTTTCCACCGGGTCCCGGATCCGCTTCCCTCCTTTGTGTAATTTCACTCGATTCAAGTTTAATCCGATAGTTCCCGAGCGCGTCCGCAGAAGCCGAGCGACACACCAGCCAGCCAGGCGGCTGCCGCTGCTACCGCCCCCTGCCTGTCCGCTCGCTGGCTCCCTCCGCCCGCCACGAGGCGCGCCCCCGACGCCACTATCCACCCTCCTTCCCGTGGGCGAGCGGGAGGGAGGAAAGAGCGCGCACTCCCCAGGCCCCGCCCCCTAACGTCATCAACTGCTGGCATAATTTATGCAAGAATCCAGACCTCCTAAAAAGCGGAGGGGGAAGGGGTCAGGTCACTAACCTCCTCCCCCTCGCGGTGGCCTTTTCAGTCCGAGAGGAAGCTCCTCCCATCCTCTCCCGGGAAAGGAGGACGCAGGGAAGATGTGTAGTGGGGGAGGGGACGTCAAATGTTGACAGGGCGCTGGGGACACAAGCGCTCAGACAAGTCAACACCCGGCTCTCGGCTCTCCTATCGCTCCCTCCTTCCCTCCCGCCCATCGAGGAGAGGAAAGAGGAGGTCGAGTTTAACGTGCCGCTACAGAAGCGGCAGCGGCGCCCTTCCTTGTCTACTTGCCCCACGGGCTATTGCCCGAGAACCCCGAAAGGAAAGACGGCATTTGCCGGAGTCCTCGTGGCCTCCCGCAGACGCAGCATTAAGCTGCCCAACACAGAACCCGCCTTGGCCGGCAGTTTGCTCCTGCTGCGGCTGCTCTTCTTGGCTTGGAAAAGTTTTTCGACCTTCACGAGCAGGGAAACTTGTTTGTCGGTTATCAAGTTTGGGGAGGAATAAAGAAACGCACCTGCAAATAAGAGCCTCTCGCAAATCTTGAGTTTTCCGCTTCAGCGAGGAGCCGGTTTCTGGGAATCCGTCTGTTAACAGCGGAGTTGCAGGATCCCTCTACATGGGACAGCGATTTCTCCCTTGAGTGGATCCTCGGGGCTTCCCCGACTGATCCCTTCGCGATATTTGGGCCATCGTGACCAAGTTCATAGAGATTGTAGTCTACCAAACCTAGTGGATTTTTTTTTCAAGAAACACGAGGTCTTGGATGTGCTCTTTCCAAGTTACATTAGGGCTGTCTCAGTGGTACAGCATGTGCAATAAATACTAGACAGGATGCAGGGTGATGTGGATCTGTCAGAAATTATCATGGGAGTCTTGCCCAAATACCCTAAGTGAATTCCATAATACAAATGGCCACGTGCTGAAGGACAACATCTTTTTCCAGTATGGCTCCCAAGAGATCCCTGGGTATAACATACAGGGGGAGAAATTCTATATACCCCCTGAATTGTAAAGACTATGAAATGTTAAACTGTTACTATGTGGACTGTAGTAGAGAAGCACAAGCATTGCCGGGGTGCCCACAATTCCCAAATTAAAAATACTGAAAGAGAGCCCTCTTAATATATTTTTGTGAGGTGTCTGAATGTGGTTATAATTATACAGGGCAAAACTTAACATTTTTAAAGAGTTTAATTGGAAGATATTACAATACGCCTTCAAAAGTTAGAGTGAAATAGGCTACACAAGTTAACAGACATGAAGTCCAGGTGAATATTGTGGTTAGGTCACTGACCATTTTCTTCCAAGTTCCTTGTGTCTGAATCACCAAAATCCATGTTTGCTAGCTGTCGTTCCTACCATCTACTCTTATTTTTCTGATAGAGTTTAGTTCATGATTTAGTTCACAGTTTTTTATATGTGAAACTGACAGAGTAACAGGTGCACATTTAAAATATCTTCCTCAATTATTAGAAGCACCTGCTCAGTGAGTAATGCACTGAAGATAGTGTCTGATATCAAATTAGAATATTGGTCCACCTAACTCAAGTTGAGCTGGCCTGCAGGATTTCCATACATTTTTCAATTTACTTTTGCATGAAAATACAGAAAGCTGCTTTTTAATATAAACAGGTAACACAGATTGACTATGTGGCTGAGGCTTTGAATGTTGAAGTTTACCAGTTTAGCCGTTGCATGGTCCACATGTAACTTTAAGATTTTAAGATACATTCAGAATAAAAATGCTCAGTAAAATGGCAAAATGCTAATAATAAAGCAGCTAAACATACCCAACTTCCTGTTCTATTTGCTTCAATCTCTCTAACAAAAAAAAGTATGCAAATCACCAAGAATTTGTGAAAAGTAGGATGAGGAAAGAGATAGAATTAAAGTATGGGACTCAGAAACATGGTCTGGGACTATCACTTGACTAATTAGATGTCCAGACCATATGAGTATTGAAGGTATTGACTACTAGTTATTGACTAGTTATTTGTCAGATCATTTCTATTTTCAAAAATGGAGAAAAGGAGGCTACATGGAATTACTAACCAATTTGACATCAATATTTGAAAAGTTTTCATACAAATTATAAAGCAGTACCATGAACATCTTAAAAACAATGTGGTAATTACCATAATTATATATTTGCTGAAAAGAAGCTTTGTGGAAGCTTTGTGGAAATGATCATTGTGGAAATGATATACATTTAATATATCTTTATTTCAGCAAAGCATTTAAAAAGTATCCATTGAATTTTGAGCAGCAAGTTAGTTAAGTATAGACTAGGTGTATGATGAAAGGAATAACTATTATAAAATATTCAAAGTATGTTCATCAATGGTTGTTCATCAAATAAGAGAAGTATAAGAAGGTTCAAATACCTTATTTAAATATTTTTATTATGAGTTCAACTAAGAAATGAGGGAATCCTTATCACATTTTGGATAACACAAAATTGGATGGAGCAGCTAATACTGAGGGGTCCTTGGGGCTTTCTGAGTTTGGTTGCTTTCTTGCAGAGCACTGATGATGTAATGCAGTTTGGGTAATGAAATGTCTGCAAGAAAATAAACAAGCTCAGAGTATCAAAGACCCTTCATTTCAATCCTGAGCTACAAATATTTTCCTTTATTCGTACAGTTAATACTCTAGAAGACAGAAATAACCTGTCTTCAGATTAGAAACAAATACTGTATATCACATAGATCAACTTTATTCTGCACTGATCAGATCCCATCACTACTAATTCCATTTCTGGGTAGTGCACTTAAGAAACATTCAGACAAACTAGAACATAATCAGAGAAGTGCAACAAAATGATCAGAGACTAGAAACTAAAACCTATAAAGAGAAATTGAAGAAGCTGCATGTTTAGCCTTGAGAAAGGATAACTGAAGAGAGATGTAACATTCTTCAAAAATAGGTAAAAAAGCTCTGTACATTTTTATTGACTGATTGATTGGATTTATTTATTTACTGCCAATCTTGTAGCAAACATAGATTCCAGTTTAAGGAGGCATCTGGTAAAATTTCACAGTTTTCAAGAAACATAATATAAAGTTGGAAACATACTTATGAATCTTAAAACAATCAAATCCTTTTATTTTCTCTAAATGTTATACAACAAGAACATCAGGGATGAAATCCAGCAGGTTCTGACAGGTTCTGGAGAATTAGTAGCAGAAATTTTGAGTAGTTCGGAGAACTGGTAGCGGAAATGTTGAGAAGTTCGGAGAACTGGCAAATACCACCTCTGGCTGGCCCCAGAGTAGGGTGGGAAAGGAAAGTTTGCAATATCTTTCCCCCTGAAGTGGGGTGGGAATGGAGATTTTGCAGTATCATTCTGCCACGCCCACCAAGCCACACCACACCCACAGAACAGGTAGTAAAAACATTTGCATTTCACCACTGAAGAATATATATTTTATATCTTCAGACAAAAGACTCACTTTAATCTTATAGAATTTCTTGCAAGTTAGAGACGAAAGTCTCCAACAAGAATTGAAAAGGTTTTACTTAACATACAAGAAAAGAATTAAGTCAACTTGAAATTACTAGAACATCTAAGTTCCATTGGACAAGTATTGGTGAATAATTGATATACATGCAATTTTGGGTAGGAAGCAGGATTTAATTTTGTGTTATGGCCTGTTAGAAGATTGTGAGCTGAGACCAGTGCATATGTAAGATAAAGGTAACTAAACTATAGATAGTCCTCATTTAACAATCACAATTGGGACCAGCAAATTGATTGTTAAATGAAGCAGTTACTATGGTAAGTGAAACCATGACTGTAGTTATGATCTTACTTCAGGTTTCCTTTGTTTTATAGGCCTGCAAAGACCATAAAAATGAGAATTAGTCATAAAGTTAATTTTTCATCGCTACCGTAACTTCAAATGGTCAGTTAAAAAATCATTGTTAAATAAGAACTACCTGTATAGGCAATTTGTCATGGATGTAGATTTCATATTAAAGTCTTACAACCCTATTCACTGAATACCTAAACCTAAGATGGCTAGAAGCTATAAACAGGCAAAAATAGTTAGCAAAGTAGTGTTTAAGTACAAACATTCAAACACACCGCAAGTGTAACAAACAATGGTGAACACATTTTAAGTATTGAAGCTACAATTGATTACCTTGAGTATGAAAGACCAGCCATGTTTTTTCTTTCAATCAATAATATCTGAATCTCAAAGACTGTCTGAGCAAGTCCCTGCAGTTTTCTTGACAAGGTTTTTCAGAAATGGTTTGCCATTGCTTTCTTCATAGGACTGAAAGAAAGTTACTGGCCCAAAGGTTACCCAACTGTTTTCATGCCTAAGGCAGAAGAGTCACCTGGTTTCTAGCCTGATGCCTTAACCACTAACCAAACTGGCTCTTGCACTAGGCATTAGGCCACTAGTAAATAGTGGGAGGAACAGCACACTAACTTTTTTCCTCTTGATAGAAAAGCAAGACAAATATAATAAACAAATTTCCTGACAGAACAATTAATCAATGGAACAACTTGCCTCCAGAACTTTTGAATGCTACAACACTGGAAATTTTTTAAAAGATATCGGATAACCATTTGTCTGAAGTGGTGCAGAGTTTCCTGCCTAATCAGGGGGTTGGACTAGAAGACCTCCAATGTCCCTTCCAACTCTGTTATTCTCTTATTCTGAATCATGCCCTTCATCCATGAAACACTGTTGTCAGACTCTACTGTCAAGGTAAATAAGTGGGCATGGAATGTTGCAAGTACATCAGATTGTTGAAGGAAAAAAATAGACCATTGGAAGGATACCTAAACAACAGTGAAGAAGATGCACTGAAGCTATAGTAGAATACCAAGAAGGCTGATTCAGTACTGGAGAGACCAAACTGGCCTACAAAAAAAGACCAAATGAACAGAAAAGAGGCACTCGAAGGCAAAGCATTACATAACCAGTACATTTTTAAAAAGTAGAGGGAAACAGATAATAGCAAGACCCAACAATGGCTAAGAGCAATAAAGTTGAAGAAAGAGAGGGTTATTCTGGCTGCACAAGATTAAGCCTTAAGAACAAATTCATACAAAGCCAGAGAGAAAACTGTTGAGAAAACAGTAACAGATAGCAAGGGCTACCTCTGCAAAGAAGCTAAAGAAGCAGTGGATTACCTGGTTAGCTGCTGCTAACCAGAAGATTGCACAGATTCATACAAGCAACAGCATGACAAAGTAGCAACAGTGGTGCTTTAAAAGATCTGCAAGAAATACTATTTGTCAGAAAGCAAGAACTGATGGGAACATGAAATAGAGAAAGAAATAGAAAATGAAGGAGCTAAAGTGCTCTGGGACTTTAGAATTCAAACAAACAAGCATCTGCCACATAATAGGCACCCGTGACTTAACAATTGTCAACAAGAAAGACAAAAAAGTCTGGATTGTAGACGTGGCAATACCTAGAGACCTCAGAGTAGAAGAGAAAGAACTGCAGAAGATAACAAAATATAGACCCTCAAATAACCCAGTCCCATGCCAATTAGGAATATAAAGGTGAACACCAGCATCTTGACTTGGATCCTGAGACAAACTGGTAACCAATGAAGCTCACAGAGCAGAAGTGTAATGTGTTCTACCAAAACACACATAACTGCCTGTGCCGCTGCACTTTTGTACCAGCTGAAGTTTCCAAATACTCTTCAAAGGCAGCCCCACACAGATTTCATTGCAATAGTCCAATCAGGAGATCACCTGGGAATGAGTGACGTGTAGGGCCCTTCAATCTAGGAATAAGATAATGCATATATATAAAATCTATTCTACAATGCAGTAGTATATAACAGTGTTTTAAGCATTAGTTACACTTTTATTTAGTTACAAAAATTTCCTGTTAAGTCACACTAGCTAATTATAAGATAAATATGTCCAGCAATTTTTTTCAGTTAAGTGCCTAACTTCATTGATTTCTAATAGATTAAGATGCTTAACTAATATGTATACAGATACATCATGCAATATTCAGATATATCAGCATGAATACATATTTTAGTATGTGCTTCTTCCAATGGTCACATAACCTAGCTTTTGGGTTATTATGTCTGAGAGTATATTGGCTATAGTTTTTGCTAAACATGGGTATTCCACATCTGTTGAACACATATTTCCATGCTGTGAATTCCACATCTATTGCCTCAGTTCACACGAACATGTGAGTCTTTTAAGAACATGTCACAATTCAATCTGTAGTATTCCACTCACCTCTTTCTTTCATTTCTTGCAGTTTACAGGTGTCATTTTCAAATAAGTATTTTCAAGGTTTTTTGCCATTCTACACTGCCATTAGAAATTCCTTAGTGCAAGTCATTATTACGATCCATGCATTTCAGATTTTCTCAGAGCAGGCACTGGATACGCCTTACAGCAGGTCATGACACACATCCATACATTCAGAGAGTTAATATATAACCTCTCCCTACCCCCAAGTAGCTTCTAATTTCTAACATAATACTATACATATGGATGACCAGAAATGGGCATGAATCCACATTTCTTTTGTGTTAAGTATACAAAGATACTGATATTTTGGTTTAGTCTTCAGATGCATGCTGTTCAGGAATTCCAGCATTCACTGGTAGCCAGCACTTAATAAAATAGACTCTTTTGAATGTATAGCAGAAACTTCTTTAGGGATGAAGTAGTAAGAGGTTGCCAGATTGATCTGTTTTGGAATAAAACACTTCATGAAATACAATTTCTTAATGGACGACAGATACTGCAGTGGATTATGTATTAGAAAATTAAAAAAAAATGATTTTCAAAAAGTTGAATCTGTAATGTATATATATAATTGTACCAGTCATTTGATCAATTATGGCCCTCTGCAAACTATAATTTGGATCTGAAGGAAATTGATTTATGTTACAAATGCAGATGTCTGTTTATTCACATTCCTTATAATATCACTCACTCACACACACACACACACACATATACTTATTTGTGGTATATATGCCCTTAGCTGATGGAATCATTGTACAATCTACAATCAAACAAGGGTTTCTGTGTGGATTTTGAGACTATTTCGAAGCATATTTGACATATTTATATTTAAACTTCGATTTCACATCTAAAGTAACCAACCTTCATTGTTCATCCATTAGAAAAGCCACATTGTTACAGTTGATCCATATAAATAAAACAGTGGCATACTGTTCACTCTATTAATTTTACTTGGAACAAAGTGGGCATTTTTTTTACAATTAACAATAAAGAAAAAGATGATTGCAACCAGAACAAAAGTAGGCGGCAATTTCTTATCTAACACACTTGCTTCCATAGTAACACAAAACTTTTTATGTCATTTCATAAATATAACAGAATGGATTGGCCATAAACCTATACCCACAGTATTGTCCATTGAAAGGATGCAAGATTATCTATTTTCCCATAATATTCAATAACATACTGTATGTTCTGAGAATTATATGAAATTACTGCATGAATATAAAGTTATATTAGAGAATATTGGCATTAAACTGAAAGTGTATAATTTCATTGTCTGCTACATTATCAGTTCGGATCTGTTGGCTGATATTTCCTCTTAATTCAACACTTTTCACCCTCTCTTACATTTCAGCTGAATTCAGAATTCTGGACTTTCAATAGGTGATAAATCATATATCAGCAATAAATGTTGTCTTAAAGATTGATTAAAATCCTCTTATATTGTGAACCACTCACAAGTTGTTCTCTAAGATCATACAAGTCTCAAATAAATATTTTTTTAACCATGACATTAGTAATGAGTAATTAATTTGTTTCAATGTAACAGAATGTAATTGTAAACATATGAGTTCACTGAGACCTGCTTCTAGAAAAATAAGAATTAAATCATAGAGGTTCAAACCAAGGTATCACATGTAATACAGTCTAAGAGCTTATTGTTCAAGAGAAAAGGCTTAAGATTATTTAAGATCAGGAGAAATATTATCTTGCCCAGCTGTCAATATATTGATAGTATCACTAAATGCCAACTGAATGTAAGTGTTTATCAGTACGTAAAGTGCTTAGCTATGGCTTTGTGAAGTTTTAGATATTAGCCTACATACTTCTGAGATTTATACTAGAAACGAATATTTGCCCATTAAATGCATACATAAATTTGTTAATTAAGCTGATATGGGGAAAGGGAGGACAAACACTAATACTTAGCAACAAAATTAATCCCATATTCTTTTGATGCTGATTGTTTTTTCATTTTAATTAATTTGGAAAAAATCTTTAGCATAGTCTATATTTTTATATACTATGGCAGGTTGTTCAGAACTGTATTCTTAATAGTTGCTTGTCTTGACTTCAAATTAGTGTGTGTGTGTGTGTGTGTGTGTGTGTGACACAGAGAGAGAGGCCTCCTTTTTCATTCAATTTCTTAAAAAATTAATATCTTGAAAAATAGAAGAGATAAATACAACCAGAATTGAGCATGATTCGTGATGAGATATTCTGAGAGACTTTTACAAAGGAAAAGGGAATACATTCCCATGTCAAAAAAAGAGAAGGGAACGCAAGTGGGAAGAGTGAGAGGTCTCAAAAAGCATAATGTTCCAGTTAAAATATGAATCAAGAAAAAGGATTTTAATTGAACAACACTTTATTAAGGTGGACTTCTGAAAACATTTACTATTTCAGTGTTAGTGACAGATCTTTATTAAGGATAGAAATCAAACATACAGTAGTCTCTCTTAAATACCAAAAATACAACATTCATAACCCTGAAAACAATAGATCCACTTTTTTAGAAAATAGAAAAGCAGAAACAAGGTAAGTTTGTTCATGGGCAATTTGGTTTAATCACTGCCTAAGTGATTAAACATATAAGGTGCTTATAGAACAGGATGAGAAGCTGTCTTCAGTGTTTTTGTAATGTCACTAACATGTGTCAGGGCAGCATGCAGAAACCTGTCAGTTCTGCATTTCCTTGTGTTTAGGAAAGCAGCATACATAATTCAATGTGAATTTTTCACTGCTAAATAGTTCTGAAATAGTATTTCGGAATCCTTTGTGCAGAATGTTAAGCAATATCCTTATTCTTCATGCATATTTAGACTACTAAAGATTCTTTTATAGATAATGGAATAGCATGTTTCAGGAAGCGTAAGCATGAGTAAGAAGTACTTTGCTGGAACTAGTCTGAAAACTAGCTTAGGGTTGTGACACACAAACTTCCTGAAGATGGAGGCTTTACCAAGTTGAAAAGATCCTCAGTGAATCACTTGAGCTCATTGCAAAATCTTGAACAATGCAAATGCTTGTGCAACTTGCCAGTAGTCCTAAGTACAAGTTGTGTAGAGTTTGCGTGCCCGTATTGAATACAAAAATGGAATTGTAATAGCCTCTTCAACTTAAGATTCAGATTTCATTTATACCAAGTGACTAATTCACGGACGTAGGAGGAACAAAACAAAATTATCCGATGCTAGCGAAATAAAATGGCTCATTCTTGAAAAACAGGTTCTCTTTGGGAAGATTTTCTGGAAACGTAAGTAAAGACTTCCCGATGACAGATAACAGAGTCTTTGCTTTAAATAAGAACTTTATAATCTGCAAAAAAACAGGTTGAAATGAGAACAAGTCGTTCTTTCCTTCTTCCATTAAGCCTGTAAGGCTTTTTTCTACACCTAGAACCCATCCAGGTGCACAGAGATCGCTGTCTCCGACGTCCCCCCACTTCGGTTGAAATCTCCGGGTGGCTCGCAAATGCTCCCATTTTCATGTTCTCCCTTAGATCCCCTCCCCCACCAAAACGGCCCCTCCTAACTTCCGCTGTCCCAGGTTCTTCTGACACATCCACACACAGCTCCCTCCCCACCTACACACACGCACGCACACACACGGCATCGCTGCCGCGCGTCTTTTCTTGTCTGGAAACTCTCGAGCCTCCACAGCCCTAAGGGCATCCTGCCTGCCCGCCCCGTTTCCGTTCTTTACACACACCTATTGCTGAGCGCTAGTCTTTCTTCTCCCGGGATTCCATTTCCCCCGACCCCGTTGTTCCTCTCCGTTTCTTTACGTCACAGTCTCAGGGTTTTCCTTTTCCCTGGCGGCACTTTTCCCTTGCCGCGCCATTGGTTGTGACCCTGAGCCAATGGAAGGAGATACACCCCTCCCCCCGTCCTCCAACTGACTGTGCCGGTCAGGTCCGGCGCGGCACGGACAGATTTCTTCAGTCCCTGGGGATTGGGCGTCAGTTCAAAAGGGGGCGTGGAAAGAGACGGGCGGGGGAGGGAAACTCTCAACGCCCCAGGTGGCTCTGGGCTCGTCCCGTGAATCCGCGAGGAGGAGCTGGGCGGGTTTAAAAGGGCAGGGCAGGCGCGGCTTGAAGGGCTCCGTCGAGAGGCGACTGATGTTGGAGGAGAACAATGAGCCGAGCTCCAGGGCCGCCTCTAGGACCGCTGAACTTCCACATTAATTTTTTTCAGGCGCGAAACGGCGAGATGCCCCTTTCTTGCAACGGCAGCACCGCCGCGGAAACAAGAGGGCACAAGCGCCCCGACGGCGGGCTTCCCACCCCAGAACGCGCTCAAGCCGCTTCCGACCTCACGGCCTCCTCTTGGGGATCCCCTGCAGGAAGCAGCAAAGGCTCGGCGTTTTATGATCTGCTGTTCCGCTACTCGGGGGAAGCGTACCCCGCCTAATGCACGTGCAAAAAGCCTCGGTCTTCGCCCACTTCTTTGATGATCCACACAGGAAACCTCATCGGAAGTCCGTTCCTCCATCAATATCACAGGCGAGGGCAGGGAGTCGCCCCCGCAAGGCAGCCGTCGGTCCCCTAAGTAGTTCGCCCACAGGAAGTGAGAAAACCCTTCATGTTGGCCGTCAGCGTTTCCCACAGGAAACTCGAAGCCTCTCACAAAAGAGCTCGGCGTTAGCGGTTCATCGGGCCGTTAAAACCACTTGGCTTGCTTGCGCCGCTCGCCCGGAGTTTGTTTTATTCCTAAACGGGGAACCAAAGAATTACTGAAGCGATGCAGAAAAGGAATTTACAGCGAGTCTGCCTTGCCTTCAGGTGGCCAGCAACTGTGAAAAGGGTCTTTTCTGCTCCGTTTTGCCACGAAGGAAAGGAGTTGAGCTGGAAGCGTTTGAAGAATTATAATATCCAAAAGAAGAAAAGAAAAACCCACCACAAAGCGGAGTTAACTCTGTAGAGCTTTTCCACCTTTCCATCTCAATTATTGAATTTATTTCCGGAGGAGCACTGCTCCCTTAAAGTGAACTATTTTCACTGCAAGATGATAGTTTCCTAATAATATCGAGTATTCTTGCGGTCTTAAATGAGGTTTGTTTCATGTCTAAAATTGACTAAATTCCCAGAAGAAATGCTTTTCTAGGCTACCCTATATGGACTGCAAACATTCCCACAACTGCCAGACATAGTAAAGAGCTTTTTTTATCCCTCGGCTTCCATCTAGTGGAAATGGCTATTCTGATTTTGCCACCTACAGTAGTTTGATGATATTGTATATGTAAACTAATTTGGCAGCGTTTGATTGAAGCATAGCATGAAACATTTAGATACACAACAAATGATACAATATGACCCAATTCTTTTGGTTTAACATACCATGCACAAAAAACCTACTATGGTTTATATGGCTCCATGTGATGTCAACAAAAATCTATCTGGTTTACATTGCTGATTCAAAATTTCTTCAGTTGTGAGAAATCTGATTTTCTAGAATTCTCAATCTCTTCCCATCCCCGATACTGACAGCTGACATGTCATTTAGCAACAACGAAGAACTGTGTTTTCCCTCAATTTAGATGGTTGCCTGACAGACTATAGAACACTGGCCAACTACATTTTAGCTTAGTTGTGTGAACTCAGTATAGGTAATTCAATATGCCATGCATATCCAGAATATTGGGTTGAAGTTTCACAAGTTACATGCTATGTGAACATAGCAGCACATTAACAAATGGAAGTGGTAGATTTGTTTGAGAGGTTCTAGCAACGTTACATCCCCAATACCCAACATTTTGGCATCAGAATGTTTCGTGGAATTTTTCCAGGGGGCACAGGAGCGTGCAACCTAGATCCCTGTATGTGCAGATTCACTCACAGTTCACCTCCAGCTGTGCAGCCTGGTTTCTAACAGGCGGTGAGCCAATATCGGTCCACAGCCCAGTGTTCCGCTTTACACCATGGAAAAAACATTGGTTCATGAAAGTTTATTGGTTTCACACACTTGTGCTTTTTGCTGAATGAAAGAAAAACACCTTGCTTTATATACTTACCAATACAGCAGGGATTGGAATAGATTAGTATGTACCATTACTGTTCTAATTTGTATCTGATCACTGACTTGAAAATGGTGTATCATTTCCCATGGCTTATGCCCAGAGTCATTTGCAGAATCATTACAGAATTTGTGAACATGATCCAAAGTTTAAGTCCAGCAGGTCAAACTTTTGAAAAATTTCAGAAACTGTAAAGAGCAAGCTAATTCAGAACACAACAAAACACTTTATACAAAGATGAATCTAAAAAGGAGTAATTCCTCAGAATCTGAAATTAGAAATCAAATCTGAGAGAGGACAAAAACTTATTCCTTTAACCCATTTGTTTTAACAGAAGCACATTTCAGAGAAAGATGGAACAGTTGTGCCCCAACAAACAAACCCACTTAAATAATAAGCCTCTTTTACCCTCTTAAACATTAATTCCTAAAAAAAAAGAGTGCCCATTATATATTAATATAAGTTGTTACATTCATGGAAATATAACAGCAGTAATTATTGTAGGCTATAATCTGATGTGAATCTTCTATTTTATAAATATAACAATGAAAATGATAAGTATTAGTTGAACAGCTGGAGAAGAATCCTAGATATTCCCATCTCAAAAGTCTGTTCATTCTAATCTGACAGTCCATGAAGATTGTAATGTATCTGATGAGTTTCAGTGCAAGCCTTCCCCTCTTTGTGCAAAGGGAGAATAATGCCAGATTCAGAAAACTAACAAAAAAATGCATTTCAATTGTCTTGAAGTATTGATTATCAGGCCCAGGATACTTATGAATATTGAACTGTGGAAAAAAAAACAGATCTCAGACACCTGAAACAGAATTTATATTGCTTTGTCTGGTACTTAAAAAACACCCTAATTATATTTGTTTCATTGCCTCCTGGTGTATTTTCATGGGGAAATCATAGGCTAAAATAGCAAGATGGTTTAATGGAAGGAAACAACCTGTCCATAATTCATAAATACTTGTACAATTTTTATTTATATTTTATGTTATGCAACTGACAGTAATATATGGGAATGCGTAATGTGAAAATTGGTTACAGAAATTCATGTTTTGTCTGCTAGGACAAAATACCTATTTCCAGTATTTAAAGGCTTTAAAAATCTGCTTAAGGCCCATTTACAATTATTACATTGAAAAAACTAAAATGTAATTGAACCTTTCAGCCTGACCTTAATGAATTTTTATCTTTCGAAATCTGTTATCTGAAACGTTTTTAGAAATACATCATTGCTTAACAGAACCACTTCCCCACCTAATTATTTTATTGTCTATGGCCAAGTGTTAGCAAGAACATTTTTTATGTTTTGACTCAAGGCAATCTTATAATTTAAAAAAAAATATCTCAACTGCTAGAGAAAATAAATCTGACTTGGGCACTCCCACTGTAGTTAAAGTAGGATAATATAGTGTTTCTTGCATTTGCCAAGAGTCTGTTCCTTCTTATCCACAATATTTAACAGCATTTGTAGGAAGTCCAAAAATAAAATCCATCCCAAGAACAGAAGTGATAGATCCATTACATAGTACTTTTTGTCATGGTCTTGGCTTAGTTAAGAGTATTTTAGTAGTTTTTATTAGCAACAATTTGGTTTCTTTCATGCATAGCAAACCTAGTACTGTACAGTTCATCAGCTGCTTGCATAGTACAGTATCAACGTGGATTATTTACAAACTAAACTTCAATATCACAATAGAACAAAATATATTAACAAGGCTGCAAAGAAATTCTACACCTTAGGAAAAAAAACCTTTACTGTATTGTCTGAGTAAAATATCAATAATTTCCATTCTAAATGAAAACGTATTTCCATAAATGTAATTTAGCTTTCATATTTGGCAATTTTTGAACTTTTCTGAGTGCCTCATTTTTAAAAATAAAAACATAAAACAAGTAAGTGATGAAGTTTAAACTAAATACCATGCCAGGCACCATCCTTAAAGGATACCTCTATAGTATTTACAAGTAAATGGAAAAAAGCACTGTCAAAACAACTTTTTTCAACATTTTATCCAGTTTTCCTAGTGATAATCCAAATTACTGTACCAATTTCTATAGAGATTAAACTTTAGAAAAGTTCCATACAATTAAAATGGAGCAGATTGCAAAGTATATACTGAAATACCTTATTCTAGGAATGATCAACAGTAAGCAAATAGGGTACTTCCAATGCCTTATCAAAGTTTCTTTAATGCAAAGGTATTTTCAACACCTGTAACACTATGGCTGCTAAAGCATCATTTTCAATATAATTCTGTATTGTTTTTGAAATGGGACAGGGAGAAAGGGAGGGAAAAGGGGAAAACGTTTGCTTGTAACAAAGGCAGAATGAGAATGACAGAGATGAAGCAAATATAAATTTTGAACATATAAACAATACTTCATATTTTAAGTCGCTTCCAAATGTTGATAATGGTATAAGTAACATGTATTGGTCATTTCTCTCACTTTTGTGAAATATTGCATTAAGCAGCTAGATCTGTTACATCTGAATTTGTACCATACAAATCCAGTGATTAGAAACGACTAATACACAATACATTGTAATATAATAGAAAATTCAGAGATTTCTATTTCAAATATGTATGTGTACTGTATATATTATACATACACAGAGACAGCATATTAGATGTGGTGTACAATACTAAAATGCCATATCGAATGAAAACGTCACAAGACAATGTGCGTAGTAGGGCTCAGAAACTGTATTAGCCTACCATATACAGTTGCTTAAAATGTTTGATGAAAGAACAGGATTTAAAAGGTACAAATTCTCTATTTCAAATTATTCATCTTCATAACTGTTCAAATTTTGCAAGGAGGGAACACTGTACCTTAAGAGAGGTAAGAAAAACATCACACAAAATATTTCAGTATGGAACAGCTGATTCATCACATACAAAGAAACTCAATTTTCATGGCCAATAAACTCAGATCTTTTAAAGTATGAGCTTGTTATTACATTTATAGAAAATGTACATTAAATAGTACAGTTGAGATGACAGAAGACAGCATCAAAGAAAAAACAGCACTAGTATTTCTATCATGAACAGTAACCTGAAATCATGCATGCATGTTCAACCTATAAAATCCTTGTATTCTGCATGCTGATTTTAGGTCTTGGGTCAATTCCACATATACTAGTAAATTAACCCTATTATCCCTAACCTAGCATGGCAGATGAAGGGATTTGCAGTTGAACTAAATGTGCATATGTCACACATTTCTATCATTGCCATACCCAGACCTTTATAGACCAATGTTAAGGAGAATGGAACATTTCCTAATGAATAAAAGCATGTAATTGTATCTCCAAGAAATCCGTTTCATGATTGTCATGAAGCTAAAAGGCTTCTCTGGGCACCTTAGAACAGGTGGGCATCCTGGGGGAAGCACAAAGCCAATTCAGTATTTTTATTGCAGCTTCTAAAATCCCTCAGATCATATCACTAAAATTTGATGGTAAGGTGCTGCACTTCCCATTACTGGTTAAAAGAAACATCAAAATCCAGGAAAAAGAGGTAAATTAAGGCTTGTGTAGAAAAGCTTTTTAGAAAAATCCACCGTATTAGCACACACGCGCACACACACACAAACACTCACCTTCACATAGCCTGGACTGTGGCCCATCCAGTTACACTGTTACTGTCCTAACACCTACACTTGTGACTATCAAAAATGTGCAACCTTTGGACACAAATACTATTTGCTATATCTTTGTGATATGATAAAAATGTAGTAATATATTGTTCAGTTATTGAATGTCTATCAAGAAGTTGTAACATTAAATTAGAAATTATTTTTACTTCCATTTGAATATGTCTATCATGTCATATTTTCTCTCTGGTTCTAAATTGGAAATGTTAGTTGGGTGATTTTTAAAAAAACAATTAGCAACACTGTTGGCTCAAGAAAAGGCATTCTCACTTAATACAAAAGTCCTATCCATCTTCCCTTGTTTAATATATGATTACCAGGAATTTATTTTGCACAGAGGAAAATAAATGAAAACTATGGAGAAAATGAAAATAAAATCACCATGTGGAGTGCAGCACTAAAGTATTTTCAATTTTGTCTTCAATCAAGTATTTGCAATCTGGCAATTTTATTGTCACACCTCCTTCACAATAGACAAGATGTTTACCATATTAAGATTACATGTTGCCACCAAAAAATAAAAAAAAGCCCAAACCAAAAGAAAACCAACTTTACACAGTTACTGTACATCTAAGCTGAAAAACTGTCCTTGATGAAAAACATTTACCTGTAAGTGAAAATGGAAATAAATTTAAGATCAAACTCTTCATAATGTACCATTTGGAGTTTCAATGTTTTCTCTATTTTCATTCATAATATGTTTAACCTACACATTTAAGGCAAACAGCTAATCCATTTCTGAAGAGGTGTTATGAAAGTTGTGAGCAAATAGCAAACATTTGGCATTAAAATAGGTAACACATATGTAGCTTCTAATAATATACATAAAGCATTTTTGGGGAGGTGGGGACTCTAGAATGACAAGACAACAAACATGCTAACATATCAATAAAGTTTAAAATTCAATATCTAAGCAATTTCTAATAATGCTTTCCACTTCCAAGCTCTAAATGTATTGAATTTATGCAAATGCATTAAAGAATTATAGCTTGGCAAATACATCCAAGCAGGTTGTTAAACTATATATACAGAAAGTAAATGATAAATACAGGATTAAGAATCCCATTTTTTTCCAGAGCTGAAAATGGACAAAATTGAGGACAGTTCTACAATAGTAAACATTAGGTAACCACAGTAGCTGGGCCACCTAACTACATAAACTGAATAAAGTACTCAGATGACTTTGTAGTGTTTAATACAGTTCGTAGTCAAGGGCACAAGACAATATTTGACAAAAATAATCACAACAATGGACTTCAAAATTAAATGGAAATATAGATATGAATACAATCTCCAAAACCTGTATTTTAAGTGAACGTTAACCATTTATTCAAAGTTGTACAAGATTTGAAGAATAAAGTCTTCCGCAACATGATGCCATCTTACAATAATTTCGTGTCATAGTTGAAACTGAATGGAGAGAGGGGAGGATGAAAGTTAGTAGGTCTCATCAGGCAGCTAGGAAGTAAAAATAGGTTCAACAGCAACCTCCACCAGCTTGTTGTCCTCCTTGATTGCCTGCAAGTGTTGCATTAGTAGCAGCATGCTGAGGGCCGATTTTAATGCCATTTGCCTGAAATAAAAGTGGAATGCACATTACTGATTTGAAACATCGACACGGAGTTTGAAAACATTCTATTTGTGATTTATGAACAAGTAAGTTGTTCTTTTGTTTTCATGTTAAACAAGCTGTAATTATAAATTTTAACAAAGGAAATGATACGATTTATTACATTACTTCTATTTTTAAAACAATTTTAACTGAATTTTAATAAATTCAGTACCAAAACACAAGTCTTGCTATTATAAATTCATATAATATATACAAGCATTTACACATGAAAAAGTTTTAAACTGCTTCATACCTAGAATTCCTCAAGATTTCTAATAAACTCTTATTCACATCAAAAGAAAGTTCCTAGTTCCATTGCTCTCACACAAATGCTTTCTTCTTCTGAATGCATTTCTTTCTATGTTGAGTCAGCTGTACAGGCTAAGGGCATACAAGTGTTCTGTGTCATCAATAATTTCTATGATCCCCAAAGACGTGGCAACTTGCCAAGAACCACACAGAGAGTAGTTCTTTCATTCATCAAACTCACACTTATATCTTAACCCTCACTCCCTCAAGTGGATTGTACCTAAAATACAGCACTTTAAGAAAAGTAATACAGTAGCTTCAGAAATTAAGCTCTTAAGGAAACTTTGCGTCACAGTAAATCTCAGATTTATAGTGCTTGGCAGTTGTTCTGCAACAGTAGTAGCCTTGGGGTTTCTGGCACTAGTTTAGTATTGACAGCAGCTGATGTGGTTTCTTTTTGCTCTTTGACTCCTCTTTAATAAAAAGCATGCCCTATGGCTCATTGGTTTTGCCCCCTCTGGGTGGTAGCAACTTTTTGAGGAATCAAGTAGCCAGAGGTGGCACTGAGCCAAGTAAATAGCATGCACTGTTGGCTCCTGACAGCATATTGTAATCAAATCTTCATAAGGCATCGTAAAGCAGTCAGATGCTGTATGAAACTTGACAGATACAACAAGCATTCTTTTTCAAGAGCCATGATTGCTGTCCAATATATATGCTATCAACTATAAACTAAAGAACATTTGGTATAAAGTTATTAAAAGAAATCTGGGAACTGAGTAAACAAATAGAAAAAGATGCTATATTGTAAATTTCCCTTCCCATTTTAATTTGTTCGTTCAATTTAAGCTATACTCACCATTTTAGTGAGTACTCATGGAAGCCTTAATTTTACTGGGCACAATGGCCTACTTGATAATATATTTGGGCCCTGAATTAACATACATTCAAAGCCTTCATAAAGAAGCACAGGTTTTTTATTTTATTCATTCATTCAAATGTGTCATATCAAACAGTGATAGACTCTTATGAGGAGGTTCTTTTGTGCTGTACACCAACTTCCACAAAATATTGTACCTTAATAGGCAAAATATGCTATGAGCTTCAAATATTTATAAATTATGAATTATTAGAAATTGCTTATATATTAGTATTTTCACAAGTATTTATTTTATTATGAACTTCATATTTTGTGGTATTTCAATATTTATTTGTATTTCGATATATGAATATATTCAAAAAACTATCACTGTAAGCTATAAGCTACCTTGCAAAAACACAAAACTTTAAAAAAAGATGTACAACAGATGATAGACTAATACAGGTAGTCCTCGACTTACAACAGTTCATCTAGTGACTGTTTAAAGTTACAACAGCACTGGAAAAAAGGACTTATGACCATTTTTCAGTTACAACCTTTGCAGTATCCCCATGATCATGTGATCAAAATTCAGATGCTTGGCAACTGGTTCATACTTAGGACTGTTGCTGTGTCCCAAAGTCATATGATCACTTTTTCTGATCTGAAAAGCAAAATCAGTGGGGAAGCCAGATTCACTTAACAACCAGGTTACTAACCAATTGCAATGATTCACTTAACAACTGTGGCAAGAAAAATGGGGCAAAACTCACTTAACAAATGTCTTATTTAACAACGGAAATTTTGGGCTCAATTGTGGTCATAAGTTGAGGACTACCTGTAGAGGGGAAATCCAGATTCCTGTCAAATATATACCCCAAAAGCTCACTCAATGAATTTGGGCCAATCTCTTTCTCATACCCATCTGGAGCACAGAGGTGATGTGGAGAAAAACAGAAGGAAGGACCACTATGTATGCCAAACTGAATTCCTGAACCAAAAGTAGTATAATTTACAAATAGTGAAAATAATAAAGAACTACAGACTAGGTAAAAGTCACATCTTATTAACGTTTTTGCCTTAACAATTAACCCTTACATTCTAACTCACAATATTTATCCAATAAAAGGGAAAACAGGAAAACATACCTTCTAACTTATTATTTCATTTAATGAATAGAATTAATAGGACATACCCTCCACTCTACAGATAAAATCCCTAGTATTTCTGGGTATAGAAAAAAGGATTTAAAAAACGATACTTTTTAAAACACTTAAAACAACTAAAGAAATACATTAGGAAAATTCAGCTTTTCCTTCCTTCCTTCCTCCCTCCCTCCCTCCCTCCTCATTGCTTTAAGTAGCAACTTTCCATGCTATACCAGAAAGTTACAGTTTGGGACAAGATGGATATTCTCAAAACATATGTTCAAAACCTTAGATATATGAGATAAATTGTGTGGTTCTTTGAATTCTAGCAACTAATTAATCAGCTAAGCCCAAACAGCTATATACAAAAACCACAGTCCATGGCATTTGCAGCCCATGGCAATCTGTCATTTTCAGTTATAGAAATAGATTGAGATATTATGGTATGTCTTTTAGAGAACACAATAGGCAACAATGCAACATTCATTCATTAAAATAGCTGGACAAAACTAATGTATATACTTATTATTTATTATTATTATTTTTTATTATTTTAACTTCTATACCACCCTTCTCCAAAAAAGGACTCAAGGCGGTGTACAGCCAATTAAAAACAAACAATACAAACTTTAAAAACCATTTTAAAAATGATTAAATAATTTGGCCCCAATTTAAAATCCCGAATAACAACAATTAACAGTTAAAAAAATAAAAAGGGGCTAGGCCAGCCCGGCTTGTTGGAAAAAATGTGTTTTTAGGGCTCGGCGAAACGCACAGAGGTCTGGGATCCTGCGTATCTCCGGGGGCAGGTCATTCCAGACAGTGGGAGCCATGACAGAGAAGGCTCTCCCCCTGGGGGTCTGGCCAACGGCACCCTGAGGAGGCCCTCTCTGTGGGAGCGTACTGGCCAGTGGGAGGCTATTGGCGGCAGAAGGTGGTCCCGTAAATATCTGGGTCCTAAGCCATGGAGTGTTTTAAAGGTGGCAACCAACACCTTGAAGCGCACCCGGAAGACCACCGGGAGCCAGTCCAGCTCGCGCAGGAGGGGTGTCACATGGGAGCGCCCCATCGCTCCCATAACCCCCGCGCAGCCACATTCTGGTCCAGCTGGAGCCTCCGGGTGCACCTCAAGGGGAGCCCCATGTAGAGAGCATTACAGTAGTCCAGGCGGGAAATGACGAGTGCCTGAGTGACTGTGCGTATGGCATCCCGATCCAGAAAGGGATGCAACTGGCATATCAGGCAAATGACCAGCTGGGTGGGCGTGGCTATGGAGTATGACAGCACTCGGCTTCCTGCACTCCCCTAGAGCAAAAACAGGCCACTTTTTTGGGGGGGGTGCCACCCTCCCCCCATGCCCCATTTTGGGCCTAGGAGGCCTCCCTGAAGCCTCCTGGGAGTGAAAATGGGGCGTGTGGGGACTCCTGGAAGGGGTGGAGCCAGCCAGCCAGCAATCTAATTGCCTGTTCGCCTGAACTGGCTGAATCCCACTGCTGTTCATGACCCAGGACAGGTAGATTCTGGCTGGAGGAGACCATCCCTAAGATGTTCCAGAAGAGTGGCAGGTTGGGTTTTACAGATTAAAGGCAGCAGTTTGAATTTAGGCTCAGTAGCAGTTCCGCAGTAGAGATTCTCAACCCATTAGCACCTTGGTCAACCGACTCCTTTCCTTTGGCAGCTTCCGAAGAGTCTTTGAGGGCAGCCCCACATAGAGGGTGTTGCAGTATTCTAAGATGAGGGAAAATTCCTTCAGCCAGATTTCCAGAAAGTCAAACATTACTTGGCAAAAAAAGCAAAAAAACACCTCAGTTTGCAACATTCCCGACGATCAGCTGTGCCGCACGGTTTATATTCACTAGAAAGCAGGAAATCCTGCTTTCTAGCAAAGCTAAATCATGCAGCACAGCTGTTCCCCCCCCCCCCCCGGCTGTTCTCCTTACCTAAGGAAGTCTTCTCTGTGCGAAGCGTGCGTTTGGTGTGTGTTGTGAATGTGCGCACGCAGTGTGCTTTTGGCATGCACAGTGCATGCGTTTGGTGTGCATGCGCGGCCAGCAAACCGGCAGCAAACCGGTTCAGATTTCACCGCTGCATGTCGATCGTCTCTCACCCACCCTGGCATTGTTTTTGCAGCTTCAGAAGTTCATCCAGTGGCTCGAGGAAGCGGAAGAAGAGTCGTCCGAAGGAGAGCAAAACTGACCCGGCAGCCTCCGTCAGGAAGGAAGACGAGCATTGCTCTCTTTCTCAGAAGAAGGGAGGCCCAAAGCACCCATCGTGGCCAAAGGAAGTGGCCGAAGAGCAAGAAGAAATTGTGTGCATGGCCCCCCGCGCATGTGGGATTCAAACTCTCGGCTGGCTGACAATCCTGTGGCTTTGATTTCGTTGTATATTTAATGTTCCTGGCAGACACCACGTGTGGGACAGAAGGAAATAATTGCTGGATAAACCAGAGACCTGTATACTATTTAAAGTCTTTCTAAGGTTGTGTGTGCACACAAGTGTGTGCGTTTGGTTATATATATATATATATATATATATTTGTTTTCTGAGGTTTTCGCGGGTGTTTGTATGTAGGTCTTTGGTTGTT
>JANHZT010007402.1:6779-16844 GCA_032468215.1 Stegonotus admiraltiensis | reverse complement strand
AGCGCTTGGCTGTCTTAGGAATTCTGGGAGTTGAAGTCCACAGGGTGTGAAAGAGCCAAGTTTGCCTACCATTGCCTTAGGCTTCATTCCAAAATATCATACAACCATTTCTCAAAATTTATCTAACCTGATTGGACAACAATTTATTTAAGCACACCATTAAAACATGATATCTATTCCATAATCTTGTTTGTTAAAAAAAGTAAGTCTTGGTACTATTATAATACATTTTGATTTGGAACCGCCATTGGTATTCTGCTTCATTCAGCAAATTTACTTGGGTCAGACCTATATCTTGTCCATTCTGCAGTCAAAATTGAAGATTTATGTTAGTTTTCCACTTAGTTATGATGTTTTTTTATTATTTCAGGAAAGCATTGCATTCGTGATCAAAGTGATTACATCTTTTTAATTAAATAGGCTCTTAAAACAAGAGATCATAAGTAAAAGGTAGAGTGAAAGGAGACATGCAAGCTAGGACTCCTTCAGACAACCTCTCCTTATTTATAGCCAACACAACCAACTAAAAAGAGAAAAAGCGACAAGACTGTTCCAAGACTGGAAGAGGGCAGAATTTGTATATGTTGTTTATTTGGTTGCCACAATGTAAAAAAAGATGTTGAGACTCTAGAAAGAGCTCAGAGAAGAGCAACAAAGATAATTAGGGAATTGGAGGCTAATATATATAAAGAACGATGGCTGGAATTGGGTATGTCTAGTTTGATGAAAAGAAGGACTATGGTTGACATGATAGCAGTGTTCCGATATCTAAGGGGCTGCCACAGAGAAGAGGGAGTCAAGCTATTCTCTAAAGCACCTGAAGGCAGGACAAGAAGTAATGGATGGAAACTAATCAAGGAAAGAAACAACTTAGAACTAAGGAGAAATTTTCTGACAGAACAATTAATCAGTGGAACAACTCACTTCTAAAAGTTGTAAATGCTCCAACACTGGAAGTGTTTAAGAAGAGATTGGACAACCATTTGTCTGAAATAGTATAAGGTTTCTTGCCTAAGCAAGAGGTTGGACTTGAAAACCTCCAGGGTCCCTTCCAATACTGTTATTCTATTCTATATTATTACTCTTGAGGTAATTTTATAGGATGCCTTCTTTGATTGTGCTGCCATATTATAACTGGTAATTTGATTCAATGCTCAGTTTGAATCTGGGTTTGAAATTTAGTTGATTACATTCTCAAAGCATTTTGATACTAATAATTTGTAGACCCTATTGGGCATTGTCTAATCATGCATACATTCATTCTGTACTTTAGTTTGCAGTTTATTAATAGCGGAGAGCTCTTTGAAGTTTGACACAGGAAACTAAGTTTCATATAGCCCCCATTTCTATTTCCAGTTATTTATTAGTTAAATGAAATGTAAACCTCTAATCATTTCTACTGTTGCTGATCTTCATTTGTAAAGAATCCACAGGGAAAAAAAACACATGAACCAATCAGTACTCTTCTTTCAGTTGGCCAATAGGAGGTGTTTTTTTTGTTTTGTTTTTTACAAAAACTCATTTCCTCTCCAAAACTATTGACAGTTCTAGCAAAACAACAATCTTCAACTTGCACCCCATTAAACTAATTAGGTAAATACTCTCCCCCAACATTAAAATGTTGGGAGACTCATGGTGCACTAGGCCTCTCAAGATCTTCCCCATCCCTGAACTCCACTTAACAACCAATGCATTTGTTTAATGAATGCACCGGGGAGAGCAGGTATGTCTGGTCATTACTTGACATAATTCATTTAATGTTGTTCTGAGTTTCAACCGTAATGGACAGGCTCCATTAGGGTCATAACTCAAGGACTGCCTGTAGGCTATAAGAATCAGTCAAAAACAGCCTCATCCATATCCTCCCCAAAAACTATAAGGCCATAACTGTCAGGGGGTGTAGAGGACACAGGAGGTCATTAGGGGAGATACACTTTTGAAGTTAGCTCTCCTTCCTAAAGCCAGCAGTTTCTATGTGATCGTGCCAGTAATGAATCCATCAGTTGGTACTAATATTATATACCAGCCCATCCATAATAAAACATCAACTACATTCAATATAATGGTTTCACAATGAGCTAATGTATTTACATGTAGTTCTCATTTAACCATGATAGTTGGGGCCAGAGTTTCTATCACAAAGTGATGCACTTATAAAACATGACATTGACTGCATCATTTAGCAATAGCAATCTTGGCCCTTCCCATTACCATCATTAAGTGAAGATTGTGGGTCAACAAGCAAAGCCAATGGTGAAAGAAACAGGAAATCCCAAGATCCAGGTGGCTTGTGAGCAGATTGGCAGAAAGATAAATGGCTCCTGCAAGTAGAGAGGAGTGGACAGAGCATTGGCAAGGCAGGGCCAGGGGTAGCTGCTACTGAATAGGAAGAGTGTATGGGTACCCAATGAGATCCGTAGCCATGCTAGGGATGGATGATACCTGGTAGGGGAGGGTGTGAGAGACTTATCAGAACAATTGGCCACCTTCCTTGCCAGTGTCCCATGGACTTTGCCAGCAGGAAGCTGGCAGAGAATGCTGCAAATGCTTAACGCATTGTAAGCCTCCCTGAGTCTCTGGAGAAGGGCGGCATATAAATAAATTAAAAAAAAATGGTGATCACAAATGGTGCTGTAAATGGTGATCATAGGATGCTGCAACCCTCATAAGTGTGAGTTGGTTGCCAAGTGCCCAGATCCTGATCACATGACCATAAGGTGCTGAGACATCTGGAACTTTGAGGACATTACGTACCATTAGTTCAATAACACTTTGAAAGGTCACCGGCCATTAAACAATGACCAAGATTTCAGATAGGGCACTTGGTTATGTTGAACTGGCACAGGAACTGTCACATTTTAACGTTTGGTGCAGTCTCAGTAGATGTTGAAAGAAACCAAAGATTTTAAAATAGTACATTGCATTTAGTAAGTTAGGTTAGACAATCAGAAGCTTTCTTATGCAGAGCTTATGGATGATCCATTTCCCCAGCTGGAGAGAAATGTTGTCTCACCTCCTCCCAGCTTCTGAATTTCAAATGCTCAAGCAGGTGCTTTAAAAGAAATGCTGGTGATTTAGCGAGAATAAATCCAAGTTCTGTCGGGTAGCTTGCAAAGCACACAGCTGCTTGTTTCTTATTTATTTATTTTAAATTGTGTTTATTTCCCCCTTTATGTGGTATGGGTAGTAAAATAAGGTAGTTGGAGGAAACTGTTGGAATGTCTTATCATGAGTTGCAGCAGCTTAGAAGGTATTCATTTAGTTTTAGAATGTAATTATTCCTTTCCCTTTATTTCAGCTACTACTGCAACCAAGCTTAGAAGGTTCAGGGAAAGGGTTAGGGTGCAAAACTGGTGACATCAAATCATTCCACCTCGATAGCCCTCAAGTGACTTGGAAGGCTTCAGGACAATGATTTTGTAGCCTGGCAGTTCCAGCACATTACAATAGCCCAGCTTCTTTTGCAAATTATCAGACAAAGGCATTGTTTGGAACGTATTACCTCCTTTCTCTTACTTCTGCCAAGGTAGTTTATAATCACAGTTGACTCTTTAAGGAAGCAGTTGGTTGCAGATTTGGTAATATAGAATATCATGGTCAGTGGTAGGATTCAACATTTTTTACTACCGGTTCTGTGGGCATGGCTTGGTGGGCATGGCAGGGGAAGGATACTGTAAAATCTCTATTCCCACCCTACTCCAGGTGAAGGTTACAGCAAAATCCCCATTTTCTCCTAATCCTGGGACTCAGGAGGCAGAGAAAAGATGGGGGCGGGGCCAGTCAGAGATGGTATTTACCGGTTCTCCAAACTACTCAAAATTTCCACTACCGGTTCTTCAGAACTGGTCAGAAGCTGCTGAATACCACCTCTGATCATGGTACTTTCATAATTCTCAGCGGCAATTTTATTACAGGAGGAATGATGGCTCGATAGTCACAATGCTTTTCTTGTTACAGATGCTCAAATTGTCTGGCATGTGATCAGGAAATCACATACAACATGTAAAAAAAATGTGTATGTACATGTATGTATGTGTATGTTTTTTGGGGGAGATGTATTTTCTTTTTTCATGGAGTTGGAGTTGGGACTTTTGTTTCTCATGTATATATTGCAGATTGAGGCCTGGCACTGACTGAATGGTATTTTTACAGACTCCTACTGATCAACTCTGTACTGAAGCTAGGCAATTAAAGAAGCAGTTAAATGCTTTATATTATAACTAGGCTGTGTTATTTTCAGCATACCTTTTTAATGTATCTTACCATGCCGCTTACAAATCATATATTTTATGCTGGCTGTACTCTAAAAATCTTGTCAAGAGCACATTTAGGAAAGACACAGCACTCATTAATCTATATCTAGCAAGCTCCCTAAACTTTAATATATTCATGTATTTGTGTGTCATTCCTGTCAGCTTGCAAATGGCTGAATCATTGATGCAGGCCTTTAAATTGACAAATGATGAAAACGATATAGAGAGCACAAATCAGATTTAGGAAGAGCATAAAACTCATGTAAAAATGTTGCTTCTTCTGTGCCTTTCATGTAGGTCTTTTGCAATCAATGGATTTTTATATTCATGAAATTTGCATCATGCCCTTGCTTTATAAATAACAGCTCTTCTCCTGAGATTGCCATGAACTCACAAAGGACATAAACGTATCAGAAAAGAAACAAAAGATTTGAAAGGCTCCAAGAGTCGACATTCGGTTCGCCTAAAAGGCTCTGTCAGTTTCTAAGCAACATTGCCCTCTAAATCTTTGCCATGCTCTTTTCACCACCCCATCAAGTGACCTTGCAAGAAGACACTAGCTAGAGCATCCACAGACATAATAATGATTTCTGTCCATCAAGCTTATTTGTTATTCAGAGCCATTTCAGGATTTCTTCTGTATAACTTAACAAGTCCCCACAGGAGTCAATATCCAAGTTAATTCTCTTAGCAGCCAGTCTCAATTCCAGAAACCATTGAAAATGATGTACCTGTAGCTGTTGACTCCAAGCTCTTTCTCCCTCAGCCCTATAAATGCATACATTTCTCCCTGTATTTGATAAAACTGTCCAAGTACATCGCGTTTCCCTGAAAATAAGACCCTATCTTATATTTTTTTGAAACCTGAAATAAGTGCTTGGCCTGATTGTCATGTGCTCAAAAGCCCGATTGGGCTTATTATCAGGGGATGTCTTATTTTGGGGAAAATAGGGTAGCATAGTCTAACCTTTTTCTCTGTGTTTCTAATTGTCTTTAGTTAATGCAGTATAAATCTAGAGAATCAAAATATATTACAAATGTAGTCATGTATTAATTTGGAGAAGGGAACCATCTCAATAGGTACAGTCTGCCTGTATACATATAATGAAAGAAAAGGTGAGAAGGAAGCAGGCACAGAGATTATACTTTATGTTTTTACTGACATCTCAGATTTGTCTTCTTCTCCCTTTATGCTCTCTTGATTGGATCTCTTAATGTTAAATGACAAAATGCCAGATTACTATGTTGTCTATCACATTCCACATTGTATATGAATCAGAAGTTCTTTGTGCATCCCTTAGAATTAGAAATATTTCAAGAATTTGCTTGTTTACAAGTCTAGCTTGCACCCTTACACATTATTATGTGAAGAAGATGTTCCTGCACAAACTTTCGTTGGTCTTTTGAAGCATGGCTGCACAACATTGTTTTATACGTTACATTATATTTAACTTGTTAATATGATGTGCTGTTAAAATGATATAAATAATAATGGGATCAGAAGTCCATGTGAGTCCATGGAACAAGTGTTATTGGGGGGTCTGCAATATAACCTTCCTTTTGCAGACTTTCATAAAGAAATACATAAATCACATGACAGGGCCAGCAGTGCAGAAGCCTGGGCCAAAATAGTGACTCAGAAGGGCCTTTATATGCCTTTACATGCTGCAGGCATAAAGTGGACATGTATCACATCAGCATTTAATTAAATGATCCTCTTCTGTAAAGTGATGGAACACTTGTATCTCTAATAACCACATCTCTGGGAGGATTCACATAATCAATATAACTGTAACTACATTTTCTACCCAACTGCTATCAATAACATATATTCAGGCATGCAGCCTGGAAAGTAAGTCAATTGTGTTCTGTTTTGTTCTATTCTTTATATGTGATTATTGAATGAAAATAACTCTAAGTGCCTCAAGAACTTCTGTGTTGTCCTTTCCCATCCATCCTTTGGATCTCACCTTTAAAATCTTTTAAGAGCTATAAAACCTCCAATCCAGGTAATATTAATGTGTTTAAAGAGAGAGGAGAAGGAAAAAGGGAGTTCCCAAAACTATTTCCACCTACAGTTCCCAAAACTATTTTACAAAATAATGGAAGGAAACAAAGATAACATGAAAAGCAGTAAATGAAAGCAGCAGTAACAGTAAATTCAGTCCTGAAGCACTTTAAAGATTAGGATTAAGTATTCATTTGTCATTGGGATAATTAAACAGGTGTATAATAAACTTCACTGGAGGTTGTTTCATTTAAGAAGTCTCCATTATAATAAGACAAATTCATAGATTCCTATTGATAGAACAGCTGCCATTTCAATGTACAGAGCTGCAATGACTGAATGGCAGAAAAATATTCTGTGAATGAACACTTTCCCATCAAAATTTCCTGTTCAGGAACATTTTCATCTGTTGATTATTGGCCTATGACTTATCTGGTAGAAGGAGAAGAACCATGTCAGGGGCAGGAGGAGTAGCAAAATGATATGTTTTGATTCCTGTAATTTCCACTACTTGACTTTCAGCTTGCTTATGGCTGAATTTATTACCATTCACACTTTCATCTATTAATACATATTCCAAGTATAGAAAAGCATTAGGAAACCATTGGTTTTAAATTAAGGTATATCAAAATCTTAAATAATTATAGCGTAGGCAGAATGAATTTCCCCTCCTAGCAAAGAACCTAAAGTCCCCAAAGCAAAATTAGCGCTGTCTTGTATGTGCAGGAGGGAAAAAAGGAGACTAATTCAAAGTGAATTAATCTGCAGTTCATTAGCAAACACTAATGTTGCTTTGGGGACTGAAGGAAATTAGCAGGATTATAATTATAAGCAACCGGTGTCTTCATAAACATCTAATTGCTTGTCAAGGATGTACAATACAGTATACAAGCCTGTTGGATGACTAGATGTCATAAATCAGGTTTCCACTTATATAACCTATTGTGTCTTGGAACACGGCAGTGACCAGAGGAATGCAAGTTCACATAGGTATTATATGGATAACCAGCAGAAAATCACAAGACATCAAAGACATGAAATATTTACTTATGAAGTATGATGATGATGATGATGATGATCATCATCATCATCCTCTTCATCATTTCATAGCAACATGAGAGGAGTGGCTTTCTTCATTCCTTAGGAAACAGAAAGTAGAAACTTCTTTTCATACTTCAGCTCCATACATAAAAACATTTATATTGTGTTTGAAAAGTACCATGCCTTTTTTCCTTCTAATTATTCTCATTTCATTTAATGGAAGAAAAGTGATTCCCCTCCCTCTCCCTATGAAAAATGGTGAAATGCTGGTGGATAAGATGTGGAATTCTGTAATTTATCCTGTCTATTGTGCAGTTTGGTGAGTTCTGGGAATGCTCTATTCCTTGTGCAGCCACCTCTCTGTGGCATTTCCTCATTTCCAAAGGAAGATACCATGGAAAAATTCCTCCCAAGGAGACCCTTCAGATCAAGAAATGTGAGCAGCCAAATAGACTTTAGAGTGGCAAAGACACATGTAACAACAAATCAACAAATACTAGCACTTTGCATTGCCTTACAGCCCTAAAACATGGTAAAACAAGCTGTATAGTGTAAATGTTCACACAACCTTATTTATTTATTCAGTTTATTAGTCATCTCAGTTGTCAAAGGAGCCTTACTTTAGTGCTGTGCGAAGGTTACGAAGTGTCAAAAATAGACTATTCATAAAAGTCCTGTAATAAATGAAAAGACTTTCAAGTCAGATTGTATGTCACTGTGACACAATGTCCTTTGTTCTATCACAGTGTCTCAGGAACAGGTCACATTTACCCTGCAGTATGAGATCCTACAAGTTGTGGGATATTTAACACAGCCATTTCTGCATGTCTCATGCATGTTCTATCTTTGAGGATCCATGCCATCCTGCATCAATTAAGATTGCATAACATATTGAACTGGGTCTAGGACACAATTATGTAAACAGAAAACCTACTCAGCACTGCAGCAGAAAAGGTTTCGTTTTAAACCAAACAGTGTCCAATTTTGTTAGGACTAAATTCTGCAAAGGGAAGAAGAAACGGCCTTGTAGGAGAGGAGGAAGAAGGTCTACCAGGCAACCTTCAGATAAAGAGGGTCTGAACTCAGGCCAAGAAAATAACATGAATAAGCATATCAGATAAGCCCCTCTCTAGTTCATACAAAAATAAAGGGAGGGAATGGGAAGCCCATCACACTTGAAAGATTCTCTTATAGCTTTATAGTAAAGATAGTGCTGACGTATGTCATTAGCTTCCTAATCTTGATTACCTTGAAGGACTGACGATGTACCTTATTCCAACTGGTGATGTTATGGAAACACAGGAGACAGAGTCAGCCCTGGCTGCTTGCCCATAAGTGGGAACTTAGAACTCTTAAATTGATACTCCATCTCACTAGTTTTGTTTTCATTTTAAATCATCCACCCAACTCAGTAGAGGATAAAACAGGGCATAATGGAGAAAAGTGAAAATAAATTCATGATGGCTTTGAATTCAACTGAATGTTTGTTTGTTTTATGCAGTAGTGGAGGGTGAAGACAACAACCAGACGATGTTAAAAAGAGTGGGATATTAATGAAGGTTATCCTAGGATAACCAGGCTAGGCTCACATTCTGATCAGAAGGAACATCTTCACTAGATGAGTTGTATGATGTGAATGCAGCCATGGAGTTTTTCCTACAAATCTAAAATGGAGCAATGTGAAAAAGATTGAGTTTATTCATTTTATTATGGTTTTGCTCCATATGGAAGAGCTCATCAAAATGCCAGTGAGCAGACTGTTCCCAATGGAAAGCAGGTCTTTGGAGGCATCCTTGAGGCAGAAAATTGTGTGTGCCAGATTTGATTTTATTTACAATCTGCTGAAATGAATAGAATGTTGATAGATCTTTCGAGTATGCCTAGATGGGACTCCTGCTGTTCCTTAGCTTATACCAGACAACACTGTATGGCTTAAGTTCAAGGCAGCTTTGCACTTTTCTTGCAACTCTTCATTCTTCCTGCATAGTTTTCCAATGATTGTTCTCCGATAGCATGAAGGTGGATGAATAATATCATGGAGTCAGACATGAGCCCTTTGTTAAATAATGTCCTGAGCATGTATAGCTGTCCTACCTTGGGACTTCTGTTTAATTCCAGGCATGTCTGCAGTAGGAGAACTAGGGTTTTAATTTCAGCCAGATATTCTTTATTCTCTGCCTTCTGAGTTTTTATGCATCTGTAACAGAAATTGCTCCCAGGCCTGCTGTATATTCATTAAAAAGCCTAGTTGTGCCTTTTTTCCCCTTGCCCTAGACTTTGATGTGTTAAGCAACTGTACCCTCTCCTCAGGCATTCTTGTGCAGCAATCTGTTGCTATTCTAATCCTCCCTTTTCACATAATAATCCAGTCCTGGCTTCAGAAAAATTGAAACTGTATTTTATTCCAGAGAGACACTGAAGACAAACAGAGAAAGATATGAATACTTCATTTAGGTTATTGTTTCATTTTTTTCCTTTAGAATCCTTGACAAATCTGTAGAGACCCATCTGTCTCAGTAAGAGAAATGCAAATATTACATTTCTTCAAGCACACTATTACAAGACTTTCAGATGGCCTTGATGGCTTTCTATTGTTAATTCACTATTGAGAATTCCTTCAGTTATTTCAGCAGAATCCTCTAGTGACCTTTTTTAAAAACCTTGCTTCATAAATTCAGCCACAATTTACCACAAGGAAGGAAGGAAGGAAGGAAGGAAGGAAGGAAGGAAGGAAGGAAGGAATATTGTGTTTCTTGCACAAAA
>JANHZT010007400.1:27199-31786 GCA_032468215.1 Stegonotus admiraltiensis | reverse complement strand
AGGAGTCCCCATGTGCCCCATTTTGGCTCCCAGGTAAGTGCAGGGAGGCCTACTAAGCCCAAAGTGGGGCACGGGATGGTGGTGTGGTGCGCCCCTGTAGCCCATTTTCGCTCCCAGGAGGCTTTAGAGAGGCATCCTAGGCCCAAAATGGGGTATGTGAGGTGGCACATCCATGCAGCCCATTTTTGCTCTGGGGGGGCAGGAGGCCGAGTGCTGCCTGTCACACACCCCTATGTTTGACAGGCAGGGGTCACACACCCCTGGCCATGCCCATCATGGCCATGCCCAACCATGCCCAACCATTAGGGCAGAGAACTGGTTGTTAAATTATTTGAATCGCACCATCTATGAGACAGATTAGTATTATGTTGAAGACTCCAACACAGTATTTAGAAACCCATTACTTTTAATAGCTGAATCCTGAAATATTTGATTCCAGGTGCCCAGCAGTCCATCTCATTGCCTAGGATTCTTACATACCAGTAATATCTGGTCTTTGGGGATTAATTTGAACTGCTTCAGAACCTTCAATTTAACCAAGCACTACACCACAGATGTCAAACTCACCTCATCACGTTCATGTCACATGATGCATCATAATGTTTTTTACCTTTGCGGAGCTGGGGTGGGTGTGGCCTGTGCATGCTGCCTCCATTTCGACACTCCTGCACTACACTATGGATATTTTCAAAGCAGTTTTCCATAAGGTAGCATCCACACTGATCCTCATATTGTGCCTGTTCAACTTTAATATTATTCATCCAGAGAGGACTGGATTAAATAACATTAGTACTGTTAATAAGGATGGATAGCAAAGCTCAATTACATACAGAGTTAGTTTTATGCTAAAGCTGAATGAGCACTGGGTTAGGTGCCAAAGCAGCCCCTCCTTCTGAAAACAAAGGATTTTTTTCTAAAAATGCATAGACAAGCGGTGGAGTATCAGCCAATGTGGTCTAGGGGCACCCTGTACTCCTGATCCAGCACCTCAATGCAAGTTGCAGAGGAACAAGAAGCTGATGGTGAAGTTGTGTTCAGGGCAGTGGTGAAATCCAATTTTTTTTACTACCGCTTCTGTGGGTGTGACTTGGTGGGTGTGGCGTGGCTTGGTGGGCATGGCAGGGGAAGAATACTACAAAATCTCCATTCCCAACCCACTCCAGGGGAAGGATACTGCAAAATCCCCATTCCGTCCCCACTCTGGGGCCAGCCAGAGCTGGTATTTGCCAATTCTCTGAACTGCTCAAAATTTCCACTACTGGTTCTCCAAACTGCTCAAAATTTCCGCTACCAGCAGGTTCTGACAGAACCTGTCAGAACCTGCTGCATTTCACCCCTGGTTCAGGGGCTTCTGTTTGGCCATTAAGGGAAAAGAACTTTAGACTACAGAGGGTCAGATCCATCAGGATTCTTCTTACTTCCTTGTATTCTTAACCAAGGGGAAACCGAGTAAGTTTTGGAATACAATTTTAACCTATGCCTGAAACCTCTTGTTTCAGAAAACAGGCTCCTCAGCTTGTGAGATTTTGCTAGCAATCATTTGTAGCTTTGAATTTCTATCCATAGAAGATCATAATTCCCTCTTTTATAATTTTGTTCTCTTGATAAAAAAAATCCCCATGTTTTTTAGCTGTGTGTGTTTTTGGAACTTGTATTTTGTTTGCCTTTTGGCAATGAATAACAAAACACATATGACTTGGATCGCTACACATAACCTTCTCTCTTTGGCTTTCATTCACTTACTTGGAAGACAGTTTGATAAAACATCTGTGGTCAGGGAAATTGTCTTGAATATAATTTTTAATCAGAGGAAATTTAACCTTTTAGTAACTGGAATTAGAACAGCTTTGTGCTGCAATCTTTTAGAACGAGTATGCACAATCCATAGATTGTAGCCCCCAGTAAGAACTAATACTTACTTTGCACTTTAACTCCTCCAAACCCCTTCCAATCAAACAGAATAGGCCAAATGCATCATGTTACTAGACATTTCTGTCATTCCCAGTCTTACAAAAAATTGGCAGGAAAAATACCCATTCTACTTTAAAATTCAAGCCTTCAGTTTGAATCCAGCTCTTGAGGTCTACATGACTATAAACCTATAATTCGCCTGGCAACACTGTGGAAATGCTTTGCCATTTTTGTCTTCAAAGATGCTGCTCAACTTCATTGTCTAGCTTCCTGGTGGTCTCCTATCCAAGATCTATCACATCCAGGGCTGTTTTGTAGCCAAACCAGCTCATGCTTTAGAAGATGAAAATGTTGATATTTCAGTATTTCATGGTGGCAATGAAATAAATAAAAAATATGTTTCCCCTCAGTTTCTCTTCTTAGCCAGAAGTTGAGATGGAGCCAATCAATATTTTTCAGTTTAAGTGTGGAATAAAAAATCTGGTAATTAAAAAGAGTTGATGAAGGAACACATGTGCCATTTTGAATTTCTTGGCATAAAAACAGATTAGAATAAACATTGTTATAAATACTGTTTAATACAGGGATGTCAAGCTTGTGGTCTGCGGTCTGGATGCATCATGTGCTGGCCACCCCCACTCCCGTTTTAATGAAAGGGGAAAAAGTTGTGATATGTCATGTGATGACAATGTGTCATTGCGAGTTTGACATCCCTGGTCTAACAATAGCAATAGTAATAATAATAATAATCCAGTCTAAACATGTGGCTGACAGTGTGACCTACCATAATAATGATAGCAGTAATTTTAGCATTTGATGACCACAGATCAGAAATCCCCCACCTCCACAAAAAATTTTATCATCTTTTTTTTTACTTGTAATGTACAGGCTTGCATTTTTCATTGACTTGTTAACCAGTTGTAGCCTCAAATCCTGACATAGAGACTAGATAACTTCTTAACCGAAGTGGCTCCAATGCAGTGGTCCAAAGAAGTAAAAGCTTTTTCCAAAGCTTCAGAATTGTCATGGAGGTTTGCAAACATTCCCTTCTTTCTGCTGAATCCAATTGCAAAGATCTCAATTTCTTTTTACGTACTGTACAAATCAGGTGGAAAAGAAGGATAAAGGAGAAGATGGGGTGAAATTATGTCGCCAGTTTCCAACTGAGCCTTTCTGTGTTTGCTTCCAGTAACAGAAAGTTTGTTGATGGAACATAGCAAAGTTCATGGCTAGTTGACATTCTGTTGAACAAAAAATGCTAAAGAGTTTTGGAACTGTTAGCTGATTGTTCAAGTTCATTTTTTTCCCTTAATCCTCTGATCTCGTTCATTATTTTTTGATCATAAGCCAAGCTTTTTCCTAAAATTCAGTCCTCTTTGCATTCTGTTTCTCTCCCTTTAGTGTCTAGTTGAATTACTAAATATTTGGTAGACTTCTTTAGCCAATGCTATCTTCTAGTTGGCTTTAGTGGCATCTGATTTTTTGTTAGTGTTACTCATCAATCTATTTGCATTTATGAATTTATGAAGTCTCTATGAAGTTGGGTGCATTTGCAGAAGCCAGAAATAGGGAGCTCTTCTACTTTGGGACGATACTTTATTTTACAATCACATGAGTGTCTAAGAGCTACAAGGAATATAAGTGTAACAAGCATAGGACCAAAGTATGAAAGTATATTTTTTTTCCACAAGGAGGTGGTTGGTGAGTTTTTAAAAATGTGAAATGGGTCTGTTAAACCCTATGTGGGTTGCAACCTATGCGACCAGGATGAAGCAGTGCTTCATGCTGGTGTCCAAAGCATATCTTCAATACATGGGAAAGTATGCACTAAATAAATGTTTCTGATGTTTGAATCTGTATCACTTCTGCTGTTGATGAGAAGAACTTGTGTACTTAAGTGGAATCTGAGCAGGAGCTGTTAACAACTCAGCCTTGTTATGGTTTAATACAGGGTCAAGGAACTTGTGGTCCAGAGGTTTGTATGGAACTCCATTTTGATTGCTTCCAACACTGTATTGCTAAAATGTGCCAGCAAGTTGAGTATATTTTTGCATTGAAGGGAAAGATGATATCGTATCCTTCCTCATTACTTTCCTCATTAGATGTCAGCTGTTATTTAATGGGGGGGGGATTATTTAACATAAACTTGTAATTTTGTTATGATTTGCTGGATTTGTCAAATATTGTAGATCAGGCAGAACTTAATGTAATTTTTAAATTTATCATTCGAGCTGTTCTGCTAATACTTGCTAATGATTACCTAATGACATGGTTTAAATATTGATTTAGTTTAGTACTGACATATAGTTTCAATTTGATAGAAAGGATTCCAACATGCAGATTTATATTAATGTGTTTTGGAAATGTTTTAAACTAATTGTACAATATTTTTAAGTATCTTTTTGAAACCTCTTTTCAGTCCTTTTTGTTCCTTGTTTTCTTTTCCCCTGTAGTTTCAAAATTAATGAATCGATGCGAAAATAATTAGCAACCTTTAATGAAGACAGGAAGTCTAGGAGCAAGGAAGAAGGAAGCAATGGAAGACACGACAAGAACAAATCCTGACCTCTTGTTGATTTTAAATGATGAATAATAGTTAAATGTGACAGACTAACTTGGGTAAGCATTGAAGAATGACCACAGTTTGAGAGATAGAGGCATATTTCTGTAGCTGTG
>JANHZT010007400.1:19699-24699 GCA_032468215.1 Stegonotus admiraltiensis | reverse complement strand
GAAAGTGGGAGAGAGTTGTTGGTTACGTCAGTTTTCTGTTACAAAGAATTTGATTGAGGTTGGTAAAAAAATGACTTGCATAAAATTTGTCCAGTGATATATGTTTGATACATTATTAGTTTTCCAAATATATAGTAGTGCCCCTTCACCGGAAGGAAATAACTTTTTGCAAAAAAAGTCTACATAAATCTGGTCTAATTCAGCAAGTTGGATAAAGTACTTGGTTTGAGAGTCTTTGGCTGGCTCAAGTATCTGATTATTTGGATATCTGATACCTGGCATTCTCTATATTATGGTTGGTCACACAGTTGGCCAGATGCTTAGACTGGATTTGACATTTTTATCATCCTATCAAGCCTTTTCCAAGGACCTGGATTAGGCAGATTTTGTTTGATGGTGTTAAAGATATCATATCAGGATGTTCCAAGTAAAGTTACCTTCTGCAATTGACTGATGCTGATTTTTGTCAATGCTCATGATGTTCAAGTGATGGTCCAGAACTTTTGGGATTTTACCCAGAGTGCCTATTTACTATTGATACTATCTTTGCTTTTTTTGCCATGGTTGTTCTGCTTCTACTTGCAGGTTTTTGTATTTTGTGGTTTTGTCCAGTTCTTTGTCTTTTTCTGCCATCTCTGAGTTTTACAACATCTACTATGTAGACTTTTTTTGTCTTTTGTATTGACAGTTATTAAGTCTAGGGTGTTATGTGGAAGCTGTTTGCTTGTTTGAATTCTAAAGTCTGAGAGGACTTTAGCTTTGTCATTTTCTATTACTTTGTCTTTTGTGGTCCCACCAGTTCTTGCTTACAGGCAATGGAATTTCTAGTAGAAGAGAATATTTGTAGCTCAGGATTAAACTGTGGAGCCCTGTAAACTGTAAGGTATATATGTGAAAAGTCAAGTATTTAAAATCCTTCAAGCTCACACAACCAGTAATGGACTGACTAACAGACTGTGTAGTAGTAGTAACAGATCCAGTAATAGACTGAGAAGTTAACACACAATATGGGGGATGTTTTTGCTATCAGTAATGATGTCAGTAAAGTGGCAGACAGAATGTTTTCAGACAGTGAAATAGATATTCATGCAATGAGTAAAAGTCAGTTGTCTTCATGACTGCATTGGAGCCTCCTGGGCTAGGCTGGAGTGGAGTGGTACCCTGTAGTTTGTTTTCAAATTGGGCAAGCAAGGGATCTCGGTTCTTGAATGTCTCAAAGGCTTTAAACTGTCTTCATCATCTAATATTTTAACTAATCATTGATATCTGATCTTTCAGAAAAAGGTCACCACTATATTCCTACATTTTTGGAAAACGTTACCCAGAGTTAACTGATTTTTTCTTTTCTAAAGCAAGATAGAACCATTTTGAAAAGGTCATCATGCTGTTCGAAAAATGTGGTCTAGTTAGATGATGAAACATTGCATTGGTCCCTTTGCCTAACAGGTTTCCAGATGTTATTTCATCAATAATGAGAGCTATGTTTGTGAAATTAGTAGCTGTATAAATTTGATTGATTAAAAAAAATGAAATAAAATGATGAAAATGAAGCAACTGAATGGATAGGCTTCAACATTCATGATTCCAAGCAGAATGGTCTTTTCCTGCCACTCAGAGAATCTCTCTTTAGCTGTAAATTAAATACATCCAGAAGTATTTAAGAAAGTGAGGCTCATGGACATTTTATATCCATATAAATTGCATTATTGATATGAGCCTGCTTGAAATTCCTCGACTCTCAGCTGTCTGACTCATAAGTAGACCCCAAATACCTCAGCTCCCAAAGTCCCAAACTCCTGAGGAGCAGCTGTCTGGAATGCAAATAGTTTGTCAAATGATCTCTCCTTTATCCAAAAAGACAATGCCATCCAAAATCTACCATCTCACCACAGATCTCTACCCCAATGCCATCTTTCAGGGATGTCTAGTCTACCATAGATCCTTTCCTGGGAACCCATTTCTAGTTTATTTTAAGACCATCAACTAGGCAATGATTTACTGTTTCAGAATGAAAACTGCCTTTTTATTACAAATATTTATTCTTTTGAAATAGTTGCAGGTATTATTTGCTGATTTAGTGATTGATGTTTATGCAACAACGTGTTGACCACATGGTTTTTCTCTAGGAGGATCTGCCCCTAAATTAGTCTTTCAGGTCTTCCAATGATGCATCCATTGCACTGTAACTGAGTCTGTCCACCTTATTGCTGGCAGGTCTCTTTTTCACCTTTTTTCATACTTTTTATGCTTTGACTTCAGCTTTGAATGTTAAAGATTCTTACATATTGACAGGATCACAACCTGGAAGGTACTTTGTCTTCCTGTATCTTTACTTCATATGCCTCTTATTGCAAGGAGCAGAGCTGATTTATAGAACTGAATAAATTATCTGATGAAATAAATTCTTTCCAAAAATGAAAATGAGGGACAGAAAAGGATCATTTGCTCTAAGAAAGAGTAAGATTCAGAAGAAGCCCATCTGTACTATTAAACTAGGTAATTTCTAGGGCTGTGAGTTCATCAGGAGTTGTGAGAGTGTGTGATAGATGCTTCCTCAAAATTGCTGCCCCAGAAATATCTGGACCCAAAACACCTAATGTAAGAAGGAACAAAAAAATATGTGCGATTACCTCTTACTGCTTTTTTACTCCTGGCCATGTGGTCTCTGCCACTTCCAGTGTATTGTTGTTTTCATCTGGGCAGGTGGACACTTTCAAATTATTCTAATAGACCCCATGTGTCCTAGGTAAATGCCAGAGGTATTTGGGGATATATAGACAATGTTTGAGGTTGAAGTTTTCCTTTGTGACCTGTCAGCATTCATCTAATTTTTCTTCTTTAATTTAAAACCGCTTAACAAAATAAAGTCAGGAGGATATTAAGCCTGGCAGACATCACATGACCTCCCTGCTTCAGAAGTCATTGATACTTCCTGTACTCCTTATCTTGTCCTTCTATTTATTTTCTTCCTCCAAAGGATAAATATGGATTCATGTTTATGATGAATAAAAAGGAAAATGGTAGTCAGAAGGACTGAAGTAAAGGAAAACTTGGCATCTTCACCTTCTGGTTTAATGTAGACCCTAAAGGCACATTGAGGGTTTTTTTGAGTCTGATACATATCCATATTTCTCTATAATAAAAGACTTGGAAAACTGTCACATAAGATGGTAATCACTTCCAGGGACGCAGCATGCTGCCTTGAAAAGTCAATTTCCCCAAAGCCCCTATAACCCACAGCTATTTTGAAGTCCATTTAATATTCAGCTCCACCTAGAGAATACTATTGCCAAGGCATCCTTCTGAGGCTAGAAAAGCTATTCAGTACTGTTCAGGAAATCCAGGTGGTGTTGGTATAAATGAGTCATGGATATAGTTGTCCAATCACCTTCAGAAATTGCAGACTTGAGTTCACCCTGGAACAAAGTGGTTTTGTAGCCTAATCAGTTGAGGCTGTTGGAGAATTTTTTTAAAAATTGTTCCCTTTTGGAAACACAACTTTTATATAGATTGAGAACTGCCTTTCCTCACCTGTCATGATTCAGAAGGAGGAAATGGGCAAATCAAAATAAATCATATGCTAAGGTTGCATAAAGTGCGAGAACTGCCAGGTAAATGGGACACTAGAGAGATTAGAAAGTGTCAGAAGGCAGGGAGAACTTAAAATCTTGTTAAGCATGGCATAGGTTATGAATACAATTTCAAATTTTAAATGCATTCCTTCTGAGAGAGCTGCTTCTTAGAGACTGCCTAGCTCAGGATGCGCAAATGTTTCAAGGTAAATCATGCTGTCAGAGATGGGATCCCAAGAGTTCCATCGTGTAAGGTCACCTTTTTGAAATACTGCCATTATAAACAGTTAAATGGCCTATAGTATGACATCAGCATGCTTGCAAATGGTGCACTTGCCCTAGGAGACACTATTTGAAAGAAAAAAGAGTATGGAGAAGCCTTTGTATCTGGTTACGTCTCTACCTAGTACATTTTTCTCTACAGAAATTTGAAATGATGCCTCTCCTTTCAAGTCCTTTATAATCTGTGGAGGAATTTCAGAGGCACTTTATTTTCTATCTGTAAGGATCCAAAATGTTCATCTATAGTTTATAGATATGAGAAAAATAACACCAAGTCAAGACTTCTGCTTCCTAGCTTCCTTTGCTTTCAGTGGACATAAATGGTATATTTCAGAGGTGGTATTCAGCAGGTTCTGACCAGTTCTGGAGAACCAGTAGTGGAACAGGTAAATACCACCTCTGACTGGCCCCGCCCCCATCTATTCTCTGCCTACTGAGTCCCAGCTGATCAGGAGGAAATGGGGATTTTGCAGTAACCTTCCTCTGGAGTGGGGAGGGAATGGAGATTTTACAGTATCCTTCCCCTGCCACGCCCACCAATCCAACCCCACCAAGCCATGCCATGCCAACCAAGCCACACCCACAGAATCAGTAGTAAAAAATTTTGAATCCCATCACTGGTATTATGGTATTACAGTATTGCAGGCTGACTCTGCCCACTGCCAGAATTTTAGTGTTGACCAGCTTTAGTTGACTCAGCCTTCCATTTTTCTGAGGTCGGTAAAATGAGGACCCAGATTGTCGGGGGCAATATGCTGAGTAGTAAAGCACTATGGAACAGTATATAAGTCTAAATGCTATTGCTATTATTGAATCACCAGTAAATATAATCAAAGGCAGCCAAAATCTTTTCATCAATGTGTTTGGACAGCAAACTACTACCAGTATTGAAGCATTTTATCGATAATGGACATTACTTGTTCAACGTTTTGTCTGGTATCACAGCATTAAGGATTAGTGCCAATACTATATGAGACCAACTGTCACACTAGTTAGAATTCGAGTGGATTTTTATTGCAACCAAACAATGAATTAATTGGCATAAAAAGTTATGGACCCACAGTTTTTTTTTATTTTATTTATATGCCGCCCTTCTCTGGAGACTCAGGGCGGCTTACAATGTGTTAAGCAATAGCCTTCATACTT
>JANHZT010007399.1:0-10685 GCA_032468215.1 Stegonotus admiraltiensis | reverse complement strand
CACCAGGCTCAAGGTTGACTCAGCCTTCCATCCTTTCAAGGTAGGTAAAATGAGGACCCAGTTTGTGGGGGCAATAATCTGACTTTGTATATATAAAAAAGAACACTGCTTAGGGGCCCCCGAAAGCCCTACTAAGCAGGTATATAGAAAAGTATGAAGGCTATTGCTTAACGCATTGTAAGCCGCCCTGAGTCTCTAGAGAAGGGTGGCATATAAATCAAACTAATAATAATAATAATAACTGGTAGTGTAAATTTTGACTAGTCCGGAGAACCGGTAGCGGAAATTTTGAGTAGTTCGGAGAACCAGAAAATGCCACCTCTGGCTGGGCCCAGAGTGGGGTGGGAATGGAGATTTTGCAATATCCTTTCCCCAGGACTGGGGAGGGAATGGGGATTTTGCAGTATCCTTCCCCTGCCATGCCCACCAAGTCACCCCCACCAAGCCACACCATTCCCACCAAGCCACACCCACAGAACCGGTAGTAAAAAAAATTGAATTTCACCACTGGACCAGACCCATGCTCTGAAGCGCTCCTCTGAAATGTTACGAGGCCGGTCCTGTAGCAATCAACAATGGGCTGAGGTAATGTAGAAAGGAATATGCAAATGCTGTTTGCAAGAGATTGAAAGGAAGGTTGTAAGGGACTTCAGTATTTTTTCATGGTACCATCAGACCTTGCCATGTTGTCTTACAAGCACAATGCAAACTTGGCTAATTTGTAAAGGGGAAACGTGAGTAAAACTGCCTGCACATGTGCATATGCATATACTTACACAAACTATACAATAAAGATTTTGTAGATGATTCTCTGAGCGCTGTGTATCCACTGAAGCATTTCTGCATTGAATAAAAATTTGAACTTATCTCTGTTGAATGTATCATCTCATAAATACACCCCTCTAATCCTTCCATGGCTATTTGCCATGAATAAAAGCTTATATGCTCCTATTTAGTCTTTGGATTAGGAAGAAGGCAAAGGAGGTTAAGGACACATGTACCTCAGTAGTAAAAGAGAATAAATGAACTGCATATGGAAAAGGTAGTTACACCTTAAAACAGGAAGCTAAGTTCATGTGTATTCATTTGACAGGTTCAGCCCTGATAAATTGTCTTTGCTGTCCAGACCAATTTTTCCGGTTATTCTTAATTCATATAGTTCATTCATAGCTGCTACAGCCCCACCAAGTTTCTTTCTGTATGTAACTTTTTGGATATTCTTAGAACAAAACATTTGCTAGCATGATTCTAAATGCCTTCTCAGACTGATAGAGAAGTACCTACTTGAGTTGGCCTAGTGAGTTGGCTTGTTGGCTTGAGCGCAGTGTTGCTGCTATTAAGGTGTTTACAGCAACAGTGTTACTATTAAAAATTAAATATGTGGAGTAAAATGACATTTCCCATCCTGCCTTAAAGGGAAGGGTCCCTTGAACTATTACATATTATTTCTTCAAACAGAAAAATCTATCTCCAGTACTATAATCTTCTTACTGGGGAGATGGGTTTTATATACATTTAATAAATAAATACATAATAATATATTTGGAAATGGAAGCCAAAATGTTTTACTCCAGAATAGTTGCTTTGAACCATTTCATGATCAACATTAAAATGCATTGTTTTTCCATAATAGTATGAACAAATCATTTCTATAAAGATCTATCAGTCTAATCTTGATGTTAATGCCTTATTCTGAGAGAGTCGGAAGTCAATGCTTCTCCCCCTCCTATCTTACCTCACTTCATTTCCCCCTTTCTCCTCCCCCCATTGTTCTTCTACTTACTTTTGTATTTTGTATATTATAATACTCTATAATCTAATAATTAATATATTACTCTAATATAATACTCTATAATCTAATAATTTTTTTCAACACCCCCACCCCCTTAAAATGCAATGTATAGATCAGGGGTGGGTTCTACTTACCTTTACTACCAGTTCGCAGAAGCATTTTGGTGACGTTGAGGTCGGTGGGTGGAGCCTCCTGCCGGTTTTACTACCGGTTCTATAGAACCGGTGCGAACCAGGGGCAACCCACCACTGGTATAGATACCTTCTCCAGAATGAATATTCTTGAAGAATGCTAGTACATCTTAAATAATGCCTTAAAACTAGTATGTCATGTAGAGTGAGGTATCTGTGTAAATTATTCTGTGTAAATTATTTTACACAGAAGACAGCAGAAATGCTGCCCAATTAAGATCATGGTATTAAGCCACTAATAATTTTAGTGAGCTTCACAGTGTTAACATTTCTGACTTAGTATATAAGCCATGCAGTACTTTAATTGCAGTAGTGGAGATATAAACTGGCATTTTTGGCACAACCACCACATGTTTGGAATCCCCTAACATGAGTAACTCATACTTTAAATGTTTGCAAAGAGTACAGATGTAAAAAAAAATCTGTTGCAAAATTTAATGGGGTAAGGTAATCTGCCAAAACAGATTCTGATGGGGCACAACAAATACAATTCCGGAGCTTCAATTAATCTCAACGTTAGTACAAAAATTGATCTGGGAAAGTTACAACAAAACAAGATACCGTATTTTTCGCTCCATAAGATGCAGAGACATTTCCACCCACTTTTGGGGGAAAAAGTGCGTCTCATGGAGAGAAAAATATGGTACCTATAATGGATGATTTTTAATAAAAGATAAACATTGTTATAAAGCACACATACCATATATGTTTCAAATAGTTATATTTTTTAAAAAAACCTATATTAAAGAACTGCATATATAATTATGGACATTAAAGAAATGACCATACCAGTAGACCTTGATTTATGACCATTTAATTTAATGATTGTTTGAATTAGATGGCACTGAATAAAGTGAATTACAACCACTTCCTCACATTTACAATTGTTGTAGCATCCCCTCAGTCACATGATAAAAATTTGGGTGCTTGGCAACTGGCATGTACTTATGACAGTTGCAGCATCCTGGGGCTTTATGATTGCATGATCATCCCAGGAGGACTTTGACAAGCAAAATCATTGGAGGAAACTGAATTCACTTAAAGACCAAGGTGAATCACAGCAAAAAAGATCATAAAATCAGGGGTGACTCCTTTAATGACCACTTAGCAATGGAAGTTCTGGTCTCATTGCTAAGTGGTCATTAAAGGTTAACTATTCATTTATTTCTCTGGATATTTTTTTAAAAAAACCCAAAACCCTGAATTAAGGATGCAAATTGGGAAGTTGTTGGACACAAATACTGCCATTCATTAAAGAGAGATACAGGCCTGTCAAGAATGAAATGCTCCTCTGAAAATGTTGCTGCCAAAAGCATCTGTCTGCACATTTCTCATCATTTCTGTCTTTGTATTTCTTGTGCCACATGTCATGCTTGATACATCAGTAAAGTTACTATCAGTCACTTTTGATCATGTATCTTCTGACAAGTCAGGCAAAAAGGTACATATTTAAAGGGATTATTATTTTCATTTCTTTTTTCTTTTAAATTCCCATCTGATACTGAACCAGCTGTCCATAAGGTTGTTATTTCTGTCCATAAGGTTGTTATTTCTTACTTTTAATTCAGTTACATAAATAGAGGTTAGATGGCTATATGCAAGTGAATTAAATCTGGTAAGTTATTATTCATACATTGCCATGAAAGAAAGCCTGCTCCTCTTCAGTTACTTTGGACTTCAATTCTTATTAGACCCAGATTCTAAGTAGGAAACTATTATGGGATTTATGCTCTAAACTAGACTGATTTAAGCAGCAACATTATCAAATGGAGGTTACAATCTCCTATGCATTCTAATCTTATAGGTGAGATACTGCAAATCTATGTAGGTAATGCAGGTTGGCCATAATAAATACCTCTTTTTTTTGGTTGGATGATTTTCACAATGCCAGTGAAATCAAGCATTATTCTGATCTTGGGAATACTTACTCATTATGCTTACAGATAATCCTTGATTTATGGCAATTTGTTAAGAGAGTATTTGAAATTATAACCCAGCAGTGAAAACTGAATTTACAATCCATGTCCAAGGTTACAACCATTGCGAATGCCCCCAGGCTTTTACTCCAACTCCTTAAGCCCCACACCAGCACCGCAAAGTCCCAATTGAACCCACCACCCTGTGCTTCACAGCCTCTGCCATGACCTCCCGACCTTCACCATTTTTCTCCTGCTGCTGAGAGGCATGCCTGGTTTATGTGAGGCAGCAGCTGGCCACTTCAGACTTTCTTCCTGAGACTGCCTCATGCCATTCTCCAAGATGTTCATGCCCTTCCTTCTGCAAATAATGTCTTGCTTCAGAAGCTTCATTCCCCCAAAATGTGCATGCCAGTTGGGAATGACTCTTCCAAAGCACTGTGCAATTTGGAGAAGCAATGGTGCTTGGAGAATGGCACAAGATGGCCTCAGGCAGAAGGTCTGGCACAGTCAGCAGCTTCCTCACATAGGCTAGGTATGCCTGCCAGCAATGGAAGAAAAATGGTAAAGGTCAGTGGGGGCATTTGGGACTTTGCAGAATGGTGTTGGCATGGTGGCTATGATATGCGTCGTGAGGTGGCATTTCTCAGTGGCAGTGTTAGCACTGGGGCTGAATTAGAGATCTGAGGGCAGTGGCAGATAGCTGAGACTCTATGTGCTGCTATGTGCAGGGTGGCTAAAAGGACATAGATCAGGGGACAGATAAGCAGGTGGGAAGAGTTGCAGCAGCCATGCAGTCATAATTATTGCTGGAGCAGGTGAGTGGCTGAGACTTTCCTGGGTGCAGAAGCTTTGTACTATACCGTTGGACTGGCTGGCATGGCTGAGGCTACCAGGAGTGGCTGTGGTTTTGCAACACACTGCACATCTCCCCAACTTGTACATAGCCCATGTCAAGCCTCCCGCACCCCGCTGAAGCACTCCTGTGTGTCTTACCTGGGACTCTGTCCCTCTTAATGCCCCACAATTTTCACTTAACAATGGCAGCCAGAAGGGCCGTGATTGCAGTCGCTAAGCAAAATGGTCACATGACATCTCACATAATGACTATATTGCTTAGCCACCAAAATTCTAGGCCCAATTGTAGTTGTAAGTTAAGGACCACCTGTTATACCCCATCTTTCCAAGTTGGTATAAAAGGTTTTTCAAAGCTCCATAAATGATTCCTACTCAGCAACCACATGTAGTAATTAAACTGGGCACTAGCTAGCAATTGTGTTTCATGACTAATTACTAAAGGTGCCTTCCTTTATTTTTAATAAAACAGTGATCTTCTGCAAGACACCTGCACTGTGTCTTCACTGCAGTGCAACAGTTCTGTCTTATGGAACATTCCTTTGCATAAACCAGCTTCCAAAGGTTTTAGTCTGGCTCTACACCGCCCTGAGTCCTTCGGGAGAAGGGCAGTATAGAAATTTGAAAAATAAATAAATAAATAAATTGAGTTATTCCTATGGAACTTGTTTTAAATTATAGAGAACAGGTAGATAGGACCTCAGTCAAACACTCACATACAGATTAGTATTTCCTTTGTTTGATCCAGTTAATAAACAGCATAACCATCCAGGAAAATAAGATGCTTTTCTTATAAGAGCATTTCTAGTACAGTTGTACCAAAACAGTAATAAAATCCAGGCTAAATCCTTATCAATCAGTCTTTCAGTGCATATTCAAGGAAATATCGACGTATAAAGTGTCTTGAAACATAAATTTTCTTGGCAGATGTGATGCCAATAAACCAAATTCTGTATCCTGTTTTATTTCCTGGCCTTTCAAGAGGGCTTTTTCTGCCTTTATTTATTTATTTTTCGATGGCTTAGAAATTCTGCATAACTACTTTGACCTGCAAAATGGAGAGGAAAGGAGAGGTCATATTATCCTGCAGCCTTTCTTCTTTATTTTTCTTATGGTTAAAAACACTAGATTTTTCCTTTCCAACAATACTGATAACATTTACATGATTATTTCTAACCGCTTATATTGTTCTTCCATTTCTCATCCTGCATGAGGACATTTATCTTTTTTAAAGTTATCAATGCCAATTGCAAGTGGATGCCCAAGAAATGAAGGAGCCATTCGAGAGCATTGTTTACTTTACTGACTAAGAATAATGCTGTCTTTTGTTAACTAATTCTTTGCAGCTAATCCATGGCTTGAGGCCACCTGGAAAAATTTTTTGGTTGTGCCTCAGCAGTTATTTATAATTTGGAAGGACCAGTAGTAAAACTGGCAGGAGGCTCCGCCCCCGCCCCGGATGTCTTCATCGGTGATCTGCACATGCGCAGAAGCAAGGCGCATGCGTGTGTGAAGCGACTGCACACACGCGATCCCTTTGTGAACCAGTAGTAAAGGTAAGTAGAACCCATCCCTGATCTGTTTGTTAGAAATTCTGTTTACATAAATCACCATACAGAACAAAGAGTACAGTCACCATGTGCTTTACTGCTCAACTACTTAACTGTAACAGGAAACAGAAAACTCTACTTAGAACAAAAGCATAGAGTATATACCATAGATCCAAACTTGCAAACACTGCCATCTACTGGCTATATAGCTGTTGCATAAAAATACATTTCAACAATGAATTCCAATACTGTAACCCCAGATCCTGATGCAAATTTCTCAGAGTAATATCCAAGTCTGCAGGAGCAGTGAGGGTTAGGATTAGGGAATCAAAATAAGTGAGACCATACTATTGCAAGGTAAAGTCTACTTGGAATCAGTTATTGCTTCTAAATAGTCCTGAAATCTCAGTCGAGTTATATGCATATGAGGTGGATATGGATATTTTCTGTAAACATTTCTGAAATGTCATTTCTATTCATGATCATTGGGTGCTAAGGCGGTTATAGGCTGGACATGGCTTGGAAAGCTAAACAATGTAGTACTAAACCTATGAGAACAGAATATTGAGATACAGATAATAAATGTCAGAGACAAATAATTAGAGCTTGAATTAATTTGTGATTAGACTTTGTGTCTGAGTCATAAACAATAAAGGGCATTGCCTGGAGGTCAACTATTCTCCCAGAAACTAGAAATGATTTATAGCTCTGTCTCTCTGAGCCAGTTTGGTATAGTGGTTAAGATGCTGGACTGGTAGTTGGGAGAATGTGATTGTACTCCTTAGACTCAGAGCCTGGATGGATGACTTTGGGTTGGTCACCCTCTGTCAGCTTTAGACCGGGGAGTTGAAAAACATCTATCTATCAACCTGCACTGGACCAGCATGATAGAAGGTCTTTATCATGTAGTGCAGTTTTTCAAACCAAATGCTTTAAGGTTGTGGACATCAGCTCCCAGAATTCCCAAGCCAGCATGCAAGGATCAATTAAATTTTATAAGCATAAAATGTAGAAAACAAGAAAGGCAAGAAGTATACAATTATTAAAACAGACTTCCCAACATAATAATGGATTTTCTGCCTAGTCATTTTATTTGCATTAACTATTTTCATTGACTTAAAGAATGAAATCCATTTCATGACATTTCTGTATATACTGTATGTTGCTTTAAAATAATCTTTCAAGCTTCATATTTCCAGTACCAAGACAAGAAATTTAAAGTTGCTTTCTTCAGCAGAATGTGAAAGGAAAAAAAATCATAAAACAAATCTCTCCTTTAAATTAAATCCAGACTATTTGGTTGAAGATTATATAATCTCATGAACAGCTCATCTGGAATTCAAATATATCTCACAGCATTCCACTGAAACATGACAAATTACTCACCAAGATTGGTGTTTTAGATATGAATCCCTCAATCCTCCTTGCCCACCAAATGAGGAGGCTAAACTGGTGTAGTATTCCTTAACAAATCTAGATTTACCTGTAACAAATAGAAACACAATCTATTACCAACCATTGAATATATTCAAACAAGTTGTGATATATAGGTACCTGTTGCGTATAAAGTTAAGGATACTTTCATTTGATCATTGTCGGAATGAATTTACAAGGATAGAATGATTGCAGCCACCTGTACCTTTAGAACAAGACAAGGTTTCCCCAAAATTCCATATAACATGAATGTAGAGATATGTTTTCCAGAACCTGTATATCTTTACTAGGACTGATAGCCGACCAGCCAGAATGATACTAATTTCAGGATATCCATATAGCCGTGATGGCGAACCTATGGCACACGTGCCACAGGTGGCACTCGTAGCCATATTAGTGGGCCATATCAGTGGGTCCCACTGTAAGTTGGCAAATGGGCTGTTTCTGGCCTCTGGAGGGCCTCCGGGGAGGGGGAAGGACGTTTTCACCCTCTCCAGACTCCGAGAGAGGCTCTGGAGCCAGGTGAGAGAGAAAAACAGGCCTACTGGGCCATCACGTGCCAGGAGCTGACTTAGTGAGGGATCACGCATGCATGCGCAGGGGCAGGGCAGATAGAATTATGGGTGTGGGCACACGTGCACGTGACCCCCCACCCCTCCTCCTGGCACATGATGGCAAAAAGGTTAGCCATCACTGCCATATAGCATTTAACCTTATAGCTATTTAGATTAGTGTGGAACATCAAGTGGAAAAAACTTTCTGGCTGACTTTTATGGTCACAGTGGTAAAAAGATAGAGGGACCATCACCCATGAGTCACCTTGACCATTTAAAGGGGGAGATATTTAGGAGGAAATAAGGTACAAAGGAGAAATAATGTTGTCTTCTCCTTTAAAGCTATCTCACTTTTCCATGTGGAGTATAGTAGCTGGCACAGCCAGCCATAAAATAGCCGCGTAAAGGGAATTCAGCATAGTAAAGTACAGGAGAAGAAGAGAAGATACGAGCTAGTACAAAAACAGATTTGACAATGGCTTCAGGAGGCTGCAGGAGCAGTGTGGAGGCAGAAAGGACAGGAAGGCTAAATGAGACACAGGGGCTGATGGGAAGAGGTGAAAAAGCCCAGAGAAATACCAGCAACACCTTCTTCCTTCTCTCATGACAGCGACAGCAATGAAGCCAATCTGATCAAGTGAGCACAGCCAGCCTAGCTAAGGCTCAGTAAAGTCAGCTGTACCAGTCCAACAAAAGTCAGGGCAGTACACAAACTACAGGAAGTAAAAGGGACAAAACCAGCTCTGGAAGCTGATATCTTCCACCCATAAGTTAGGAAATAAATACAGCAGCAGAACAATCGCAGTAACATCCAGAAACACAAGTCATGCAACAGCAGCAACCTTGCAATGCCAGTGAGGGAAAGTGACTCTGCAGAAATGGAAAAGGTCAAAAAAGAGGGAATCAAAGATAGATACGGTGGCTGAAAGCCTCTGAGGCTTGAGTAGGGAGGGAAACAAATCATCCCTCCCCATCCACAGATATACAGTAAGTGCATCAGCAGTGGGTTCCACATATCCTTACCACCGGTTCACCTCTCACGTGCATCTTCTGTGCATGAGCCTGGCCTTCCACGCATGCACTTTGCTCTCATGCGCACCTTCTGCACATGCACCCAGCCTCAAAAACGTGGCTAAATAGGACGGCATTACGTCTGGGCAGGTGGGCGGGGGTGGGCCCATCCACAGTTGCCGCTATCAGTTTGCCTGAACCAGTACGAATTGGCTGAATACCACCTCTGAAGTGCATAGGAAAAGAATGAAATATATAATACATGTAGTCCTTGACTCATAACCACAGCTGATCCCAAAATTTACATTGCCAAGTAAGGCCGTTGTTAAGAGAGTTTCGGCCCATTTTATGCCTTTTTTTTTTTGCTACAATTGTTAAGTGAATCATGTGGTTGTTAAGCAAATCTGACTTCTCCCACTGACTTTGCTTCTCAGAAGCCGGCTGGGAAAGTTACCAATGGTGATGACATGACCCTGAGACACCGTGTCTCCCAGTGAGACAGGGCAACTGTCATAAATACATGCCAGTTACTAAGCGCCTGGATTTTGATCATGTGACCATGGGGATGCTGCAACCGTCATACTTATGAAAACTGGTCATAAATCACATTTTTCAGTGCTGTTGTAACTTTGAATGGTCACTAAACAAATGGTTGTAAGACTATCTATACAAGTATGAGTATGTAAGGATTGAACAAATAGGCTTAATAAAATCAATTGGGTAACTAAGAAACACAGGATAAGAAAAAGAAAGACAGGGTTCAAGAAGGATAGCAATAAACATGTAGGTTAAGAATAAGAAAAAATAAAAATAAAACTAGAGAAAAGTAATAATTCTGGAGAATATAGATTGATTAGAAAGCAAGTAGAAACGTACTGTGTGTGCACTGAATCATCTGCAAAATTGGTGATACAAACATACTGTATGAGAGTGCAGCATACCCCATATTACCAATTCATTGGTTAAGAATCTTAAAGGATATTTTGTCTCTTATGATGAGACCAAGGATTCCTTTCAAGTCTGTTGTATTTGATATCACACATATCCTTAAGAGTATCTGTATATCACATTATGCTGCAAATGAGAGCATGCTTACTGATTTATTTATTTTCTTTGTGTTTTTTGTGCTTTTGTACTTGCAAACTTCTATATACTAAACATATTTTTGGCAATTTATCACACTTCAATTAAAATAAAAAACCAAGTATATAGGACCAATGCAGATTTACATAGTCATAAAGCCACATTTTCTTGGTATCTTTTCTCCAGCAACAGATTTAAGAATAAAAAGTGATACAAAACAATTCAGTCTTATCTACTTTCCTGGAGAAAAGAGCAAAGGAGAGAGAGAGAGAGAGAGAGTGAGAGAGAGAGAGAGAGAG
>JANHZT010007398.1:21550-45890 GCA_032468215.1 Stegonotus admiraltiensis | reverse complement strand
CAAGTCTTTAAAGTGGCCAAGGTGGGACACCCCCCACCCCTCCCCCATGCGGAGGTTCTGCTTGTGCAACCTAAAAACTGAAGAGTGGCATTTGAGGGAGTCCTGGGGCAATACAGAGAGCGCTTCCCCTATTTTCCTCTTTCTCATCTGGGAATTAAGGAGACAAAAAAAACAGAAGTTTTTAACTGGGGCTGCCCTTCCATAGTCGTAACCGCAGGGAAAAAAACCCATTCCCTACTTTCTAAATTCGAAAGCCCTAAACCAGCCAATCCCAGCGCCGACTGCTTTGGCCAGCCCCCAGAGTCCCTTGCGACGCTTACGTTTCCTAGCGCAAAATACGAAGGGAATAAGTCACAGGGACCGCGCGCAGCCTTCTGGGAAGCGCAGTCCACGTGAAGCTCTCCGCTCCTTTTCTGTTTATGTTGGTCTAGGCGCATGCGCGCTCCGCCGCTTTTGCCTGCTCCATCTCGTTCGGTCGCTGACGTTCCCTCGCGCGCTCGCAATCGCTCCTCGTTGTCTTGAGAAAATGGCTGCCGTACGCCGCGCTCGCAGTGACTCCCGCTGCGTAGTTCGCTTTTCTGACCGAGAACTCTGCTAAATTTTCTTCCCTGCTTGGTACCCGTTCGAGAGGGAGGTGAATAAAGAGTCCAAAAAGAGACCCGACGGCCGTTGAGAGGCGGCGGAAACCTTCAACCAACCGGACAGGCCGCCCGAGTTCGAAACGGCCACAGCGCTGCCGTTTGACGAGAGTGACAGTTGGACGGACGGCCTGGCTGCCTCAGCCTCGGCCTCAGCATGGTGAGGGGAGGGGCTGTGGAGCGGGTGCGCGTGACGAGAGCGCGAGAAAGGCGGGTTGGTGGGGGTCTCGCGCTCTAACGGACTGTCGCCGAAGCGGATAGGTAGCCCCGCCCTCGAGAGGGGGCGACGCGTGAGGGGAGGCGAGGCGGTCGATACGCGAGGCTATCAATCACCTCAATTCGGCCTCTCACTAAATGTTTGTGGAATGTTATAGGCTTATAATTTGAAGGTGCTTAGCGAATAAAGAAGCCTCTCGTTAACAAAGTGCGCAAGGTAGCTTTAGGATATGTGTGTGTGTGTGTATAAAAAAAACGCGAAAGGTGCACAAGTGAGCACGCCATCCAGTTTAAAAGACTTACAAGGCCAAGCTGTGCAGCAAGCCTTAAGCAGATTCGATCAAACATAGCCGTCCATCGCCAGAAGGTGCTGAAGCCTTTAGTTAAATAAGCCTGATGTCAGAAACAGTTGGAATAAGATATTGGATGAATGCGGTTCGGGTTGTCAGAATAGAACTAGGCACTTGTGCCTAGCAAATCCCTGGAAAGTGCCAGCAAAGAGATGAGCGTGACATCTGCACTGCCTGCTCTTTTTTTCACGTGGTTGTTTCCAAGAAGAAGAAAAAAAGAACAGCTTAATAACTTTGGCAAAGGTAATTTGTTTTTTTAACGATCAGACAGAATCATACAAGAGAAAATTAGCTGGGCACATGCAGTTTAACTGCAATTTGTTGAACAAGCTGTAGTGAATGTGTAGTTGATATTTTTTTGCCACCCATTTGCCAATTCTATGTGGCTTACAATATACAAAATAAAATTTTAATAAAATGCCTTAGTAAAACCAATCAATATAGATGTCTTTAAAACGTCTGTTTTTGTCATCTTCTGAAACATGGAAGAGGCACACCTGATTTGGGCAAGGTGTTCCAGCGGAAAGGGTCTATTGCTGAGAAAATCAAGCCTCTGGGTTCCCATCTCCTCCCCCCCCCAATCTGGGTTATTCATTCTCTAATAGATCATGAAGGTAGTGCAGATTTTACATGAAGGAGACTGTTCCAAAGGTTATAAAGGCCCAAGCAGAAATGTATCCAAGGGCTTGACATCCTTCTGCGACAGCATCAGATTGATACCACCCTCTCAGAAAAGAGTGGAACTACTTCAAAACTGTCTCCAATCCCCCTCTTTTGCAAGCAGCTCAAAAAGATACCATGTTATGATACTGAAACTTGCACAGAGGTCTACAGGAAAGAGTGTATCACAGCTGTTTCAAGTTGCATCTACAAAAATAAGTGCTCTGTTTCATGCCTTGTTTAGAAAGGATTCAGATAATCTGTCTCATCCAGGACCCTTGGATGAGGTAGGTAGTTGAAGCCTAGCTACCTTTTCTGCAGCTTTTTCAAGCAGTAGTAGGTTGAATAAGTGGATCCAGGGAAGTATTTTTAAGAAGAGAGCACAGCTTCTTTAATGGCTGAAGGCATTGCCACCTCCTCCTTTAGCAGTGCATTGATTTATCAGCTGAATCCATGTTCTCCAGTTCTTGTTAGAAATTCACATTGAAGAGCAAGGATCTAATTTGCACATAGCCTCCTCAGGCATCCTCCTTGAAGAAATCCTGAGAAGTGTGGGACAGTTTTACAAATTGATTAAAGAAATAAAATAATTGCAACACAATATTCTGTATAGAGAGAGTGAAAAGCATGGGAGTGGGGAACATTAGACTGGATGGGCCTTTTAACTGAACAGTTTTTTAAACTAGGGATATTGCTTATCTAGTTCCAAGGAAGCAGTTAGCTTTCGTCAACATTAAACTTGATAACAGATGAGGGAGAACAAGTTGACATTAACTCAAGACAAAACAAAGGTGCTTTTAGAAAACAGAAAACTGGACTTGGAGAGTGTGGTAAAACCTGTTTTGGATGAGATTGCCCTCCCTCAGGAGCAGATTTGCCATTTGGCAGCAGTCCTGAATCTGCAGGTGATATAACATATCTATTCTTTGGTTATAACCTGTCTTCAGTTCTGCAATATGTTTATCTTATGGCTCTTCTTAAAGTGTACTTGAAAATAGTAATTGGTGCAAAAATGCAATAGATAGGTTGATATCTGATACAAGGTACAAAGATCAGACAATGCTTGTAGTGAAAGATTTGTATTGGGCTTGATTACTTGAGGCACTGTCTGTTTTACTGTGAATCTTCCCATTTAGTAAGATAATGAGACCTTTTGGAAGATTACTCTGCGGTACCTCTTGTAGGGCATCAAAGCAATAGCTCCAAAAAAGTATGTTTGGTTTGCAATCTCCCATCCATGCCACTAGTGGATACTATTTTGTCAGCAGGATTATAGAATTGGCTTCAAGACAAAAAATTTTTGCGCCATCTTAGAAGTAATCAGTTTTCCAGTTATATACTGGCAAAATTTTGAATGCATGCACACTGAACTTCAGAAATATTTGTTGAGTTTCCTACATTGTGATAATGCAAACCTCAAACATCTGAAACAGTTCTAAAATTTTAAGTGAAGCAATAAAAAAATCCTTAATAAAATAAATAATTACCCTGATAAAATCTAGAGGAGACTAGATACATTGTCAGGTCATGGCAAAACCTTTGCACTGTATGGAAGATTTCCTAATCTTCAAAATAAATTTATCCCCAGAGTGGATATACCACAGGAAACACCTGCCTCTATAACATCATCAAAGGAATTTCAGTAAGCCATAGAATCACTAAGACATCATGAATATAAGGATTGATTAGGCCTATATTGAAGCAATTACCTAGGTAACAGTTGTTTAGTCATTAATATTGCAAATGTCTCAGCAACTGATTAAAATGGACCCTCTCTAATAATTTTTTGTTAGTATTTGATTTTACGATACTAATATATAATGACTTGGAATACTAACTTGAACTTTCTTTATTAGGCAGAAGGAGAAGAAGATTCTTGCTCTGACATAGTAAAGGAGGATGACAATGACAGTTCTGGTGAAGCAAATCTTGAGGTATGCTGTTTTATCTTCACTTGTGTAGTCATATATACAATTTTATTCTTTATTCCATGTGCCTTTGTACTTGTGTCTCAACACTTTAAAACTTTCCTGTATGTTAGCTTTAAATGGAAAAAAAATTATTTTGGATGCAGTTGCAATGATCCTGGAAATAATTATTTTTTCATGAGAATAATTGTTTATTAGAGAGCATGAAAAATCAACTTACTGGTAGTAGAAAAATATTTCTATCCATGTGACAGAAATACTTTATATTCTTGATAGGAACATACATCCCTAGAAATGCAGTATTCCTTATCTTTCTATCTGTAGAACTTCAGCTGCTGCTTCTTATAATGTTTATTGATCATTCTTCAAAAATGGATTTTTAGGCAGAACTTCAGATGTTCAGAGCCCAGTGGATGTTTGAACTTACCCCAGGGGGGAGCTCTACAGGTCTGGAAACTCGATCCTGCAGAACAAGAGGGTCTTTATTAAAGACCATAGATACCAAAGGGAAACTCGAACTTGCAAAAGAGGAAAAGGTAAACAATTTAAACCTCCTAAGAGCCATGGTGGTGCTGTGGTTAGAACGCAGTATTGCAGGCTAATTCTGCTGACTGCCAGCAGTTCGGTTCCCACTGGCTCAAGATTGACTCAGCCTTCCATCCTTCCGAGGTCAGTAAAATGAGGACCGAGATTGTTGGGGGCAGTATGCTGACTCAACCGCTTAGAGAGGGCTGTAAAAGCACTATGAAGCGGTATATAAGTCTAAGGGCTATTGTTATTGCTATTGTTATTTCTAAACTTAACATTCATCTTTTAGTGTTTCAGTATATATAAAGTATAACCTATTTTTTTATTTCTATTCTTACAATTGAGCTGTATTTTACTTTATTGAAATAATAAGTATTCAGTATTAAAAGAAAAAAAACTTGTCCTGAATTCCCTGTACATTTGTTTGGATTTATGTTCAAGGAAGTAAAGGCACAAATATGATTAAAGACACGGACAGATATTGAAGTAAAAAAAAAAAGGAATTGCAGTACAGTTAACATGATTAAAATTGAAGTAATCAGTTTTGGTCCATAATTAGGTTTTTTATTAAAATTTAATTAACCATGGAAAAACTGCTTTTGGTTGTTTTTTAAAAAATAGTATTTAAAAAAGGTTGTATTTCATTACTTAAGTCAATTTTCATTGCTTACATGTAAGGGATTCCAAAAAACAAATGACTAATTTTTGTGCAGGCAAGAGAACTGTTCCTGAAGGCAGTGGAACAAGAGCAAAATGGAGCTCTTTATGAAGGTAATCTAACATTCCAATTTAATGTCATATATTAATTTCTTGGACCATGCTCCTTATGAGCTGAAACCATTTAGTGTTATAGTGAAAAATGCAATATAGAGATTAATTACTAAGAGGCAAAGTAGTTGTCAAGCTCCCAGCATATAATTTGTGTATATACTGTTCTCTGGGAGGTGTTGACCCCATCTAGTAGCCGGAGAAAAATCCTTTATTGTTTCGAAACTGATCTGGCCCTTTAAGGCATCCATCTTCCCATCATCACTTATTTCCAAAACAAGTGCATTTGAAAGACATCAAGCAATCATTTCTCTCTCACTTTCCTTAGTGCTGTGGTGCTGCAGTATGTTCTTGCCCTTCTAAAAAAGGGTCTGAACACATTTTCTTTGTTGTGCGGTGGGGTGGTTGCTTGCAAAACTGAGGATCTGGTCCATGTGAGTAGGTTTGCAGTACACACGGGTTTCCAGTTCTCCGTTGCTTACTCTCCTTATGTCAGTATCAAGGAATGGGAGTCTTTTGTCTGTTTCCTCTTCATGTGTGAATTTGATCCTGGGGAATATGTTATTGAGTAGGTGGTGTGTTTCTTTAATTTGGGAGCATTTGGTGATGATGGTGTTGTCGATGTAGCGTGTTCAAAATTTTGGTTGGCTGGTGGGTAGGGCTATGGATTCAAGTCATTGCATGACTGCTTCTGCTATTAGGCCTGATATAAGTGATATCATGGGGTGCCTTGTACTTGCAAGTAAATTTTTCCATTAAACTTGAAGTATGTGTTGAGGCATAGATCCAGAAATTTCATAATGGTTTCTATGGACATGGAGTGTTCTATGGCAGAGTCACCTTTGTGGGTATAGTGTTTAGTGAGTAGGTGGTGTATGGTTTGTTTAGCCAGGTTAGTGCCATGGTGACAAGTGCGGTGACATCGAAGGAGACCATAATTTCTTCCTTATTGATCTTGGTGTGCTTGATGAGTTGGAGAAATTGTTCTGGGGAATTTATTGATTCACTTTTGTCAATTTTGTTATGCTGCATCCTGATTCTGCATTTGTTGAAATTCATTTTTTTCTCATTAATCTACATTCAGTAGATGACAAAGTGAAAACATAATTTTAGAATTGTCTGTAGATTTATTAAAAAGAAAAAAACTGAAATATCACATTGGCATAAGTATTCAGACCCTTTGCAACAACATGTGAAACTTAGCTCTGGTGCCTCCCATTTCTCTTCAACGTTGCTCACATGTTTCTATACTTTGAATGGAGTCAACCTGTAGTAAATTAAATTGATTGGACATGATTTGGAAAGGCACACACCTCTCTATAGAAGGCGTCACAGCTGACAATGCATACTGTAGCAGAGCAAAAGCCATGAGATGAAAGAAACTGCCTACAGAACTCAGAGATAGGATTATTGCAAGGCACAGATCTGGGGAAGGCTACAGTAACATTTCTGCTGCACTGAAGGTTCCTAAGAGCACAGTGGCCTCCATAATTCTCAAGTGGAAGAAATTTGAGGCAGGACTCTTCCAAGAGCTGGTCACCTGGTCAAACTGAGAAATAGGGGGGAGAAGGGCCTTAGTAAGAGAGGTGACCAAGAACCCAATGGTCACTCTGACTGAGCTCCAGCGATCCTGTGTGGAGATGGGACAGAGTTTCAGAAGGACAACTATCACTGCAGCCCTACGCCAATCTGGGCTTTATGGCAGAGTGGCTAGATGGAAGCCTCTCTTCAGTGCAAAACACATGAAAGCCTGCTTAGAGTTTTTTCCTCACAGTCTGAGAGTCCTTCTGGTGCCTTTTTGCAAACTCCAAATGGGCTTGCTCAGATCTGTGCTTTGCAATAATCCTATTTCTGAGCTCAGTAGGCAGTTTTTTTCACCTCATGGCTTTTGCTGTGCTACAGTATGCATTGTCAGCTGTGACGCCTTCTAGGTGTGTGACTTTCCAAACAATGTCCAATCAGTTAGATTTACCACAGGTGGACTTCAGTCAAGATGTCGAAACAGGTCAGCAACAATGAAGAGAAATAGGAGGCACCAGAGCTAAATTTCACATGTTGCAAAGGCTCTGAATACTTACGCCAATGTGATATTTCAATTTTTTCTTTTTAATAAATTTACAGACATTTCTAAAATTCTGTTTTCACTTTGTCATTATTGGGTATTAAATGTAGGTTGATGAAAAAAAAAATTCAACAACTGTAGAATCAGGCTGCAGAAATTGACAAAAATGACAAAAGAGAAGGGGGTCTGAATACTTTCTGAACGCACTGTAGATTTGCTAATTGTTATGCTTACCAGCAACTCAACATTGCTTATTTTGTATTTAGGTTCTTACTGTATGTATTTCTATTTCACTCAGTCTCACTATCCTGTTCCTTTAATAAAGCATCTAAATCTACGCACATGGTCTGGTTTATTAAAGAATAGGTGGTTTTAGCTGCATGTCAAACTGCACACAGTATAATATGTAGTGAGGATAGAATGGATTGAGAGTTATATTTGTTTTTTTCAAATGCAGACTAAATAATTTAATTATAAAAATAAAGATGGGTCACAATAGTTCAGAGGATCACATACTTTAGATAGTTTTGACATGGATGAACCATATTCAAAATTGTGCTCAACTTTGAGTTGAATTAGTTAGACATTTGGAAAATAAAGATTTCTGACTAACCTACCCACAGTGTTATTATGAAGATTAAAAATTATTTGAAAACATTTTGAATTGTGAAGGATAACAACCTTGTGGTAACAACCATTTTACTGGCACAGTAATTTTGAAGTAAGTATTGTGATAAATGGACTTTGGGATGTTTTAAAATATTTTTAATAAAGACAGCAATATGGTTAATGTACACAAAATCCCCTCTCCTGTCCCTTCTGATTTATCTTTTTTTTCTCTAATTTTTTTTTAATGGGAGGAGAGTATGTTGCAAAGCAACCTTACAGTCTTTATTCCAATAATGTTTCTGGTCCTTGTGTATTCAAGCAAGCGTCTTGGGATATTAGGTGGATGATAAGGCCACAATCTTACCAGTTTATCTTACAGTGAATGGGTGCTTGGTGATTGATCATACTAATGAAGACAGTAGCCAAAATATGTTCTCAACATTTCAAATCTGCTAACTGGCCCAAGCAACTGCGCCAGTTTTATTGTTACACTTCAATCTCGGAGTACTTACCTTGCCCTGTCTATTAACTACTCAATGATCCTTGTTGCGGATTCAATCCATTGCTCCACTCCCCCACATTTTATGAATACCTGTAAAAAAAAGTATGGAAATAGTTAAATATTTATATTATTAAAATGGCCTTTAATTAATTACAGTGATTGTACTCTCCTACCATCATTTTTTGCAGAATATGTTTTGAATTAATAGTATAATAACAACAGAAAGAAAAGTTGCATAAGAACTCTGTTAATGCACTGATTTTTAAAAGTTCATTTTAAATAGTTATTCCAAAGTGTATGAACAATCAATTTAAATAACCATTGCTTTTATTTTTAGCTATTAAATTTTACCGTCTGGCTATGCAATTGGTCCCAGATATTGAGTTTAAAATTACTTATACCAGATCTCCAGAAGGCGACAGTATTGGGAAAAGCTAGTAAGTATATATGTGTGTGTATATATATATATATATATATGTATATGTATTATTTGAAAAAGTTGTATTCGGTATATACTGGATTTCAAATATATATAGTTAGTGGTGGTGTTAGATGGACATGACCACAGTAAATAGTCTAATCCACATCTTAGTGGATTAGACTATTACTAGAGTGTAAATTCACAAATAGCTCAAGTATAGAAGATATTCTTCTGAATTTACTTGGTTAAAAACTATCCTGCTGCACAATTAAGGTAGTATCCAAAGGTTTACTGTTACATATATATTTTGGTCTGATTGATTTTTTTAAACCAAAAATCTATTGAATCATTAGAATTTTTAAGGATGTTCTAGGTCTCAAATTATTACTTTTCTAACAGAATTTACATTGTTCTATACCCGTGATGACGAACCTATGGCACAGGTGCCACAGGTGGCACGTGGAGCCATATCGGTGGGCACGTGAGCTCAGCTCTGGCAAGCATGCATGCACCAGCCAGCTGATTTTTGGGCCTTCTGGGCCCACCAGAAGTCAGGAAACACACTGTTTCCTGCCTCTGGAGGGCCTATGGGGGTGGTGGGAAAAGCCGTTTTTGCCCTCCCTAGGCTCCTAGAAAGGCTCTGGAGCCTGGGGAGAGCAAAAAAATGGGCCTACCAGGCCTACTGTGCCATCGTGTGCCAAAAGTGGGAGGAGCACGGGGGGCAGGGCACATAGAATTATGGAGGTGGGCACACGTGTGTGTGACCCCACCACGCTCCCCCCGCTTTGGCACGCGATGGCAAAAAGGTTAGCCATCACTGTTCTATACTATTTGTGAAGAAACAAGAAGAAGAAAAAAGGTAGTATCCCCAAACAAGGCAAAAACAATGTGATACATACACAGTTATTCCAATATGGGAAATTCAGTATAAACTGAAGGAGCCAACTCTCCTATCACAATTAGAAAATACAGGTAGCCCTCGACCTACAACCATTTACTTACTGACCATTAAAAATTACAACGGCAAAAGTGATTTATGACCATTTCTCACACAACCGTTGCAGCATCCCTATGATTACATGTTCAAAATTCAGATGCCTGGCAACTGGCATGTATTTAAATAGTTGCAGTGTCCTGGGATCGTGTGATCACCTTTTGCAACTTTCTGACAAGGAAAGTCAGTGGGGAAGCAGATTCACTTAACTGTGCTATTAACTTAATTGCAGTGACAAGTATGGGAAAGATTGTAAAATGGAGCAAAATTCATTTAACAACTATTGCTTAGTAACAAAAATTTTGGGCTCAATTGTGATCATATTCTTTTCCCACTCTCAAAATCTAAACGTGTCCTTTTCTAGTAATAAAAGAAAATCTTTTGAAAGTTTAAAACTGGAAAAAATGCCAGTTGGAAAACCATTATAGCATTCTCTTTTACTGGTTCTTGTGTCTCATTTGCAATTCTGGGAAGCTGTTAAGACAATATTATATGCTTCAGTGTGTTCTTGACTTCACGTTTGGGAACATTTCCTTTGCCAAATACTAGTTAGAATGTAAATGTATATATAAATATGATTGACATTAATGGGCTTTAATATTAACAAGTCTGTTCATCTGTAGTACAGGTAGTCCTCAAGTTATGAATGTAATGGAGCCTGCCCATTCCATTCGTAACCTGAGAATTCATTGGAGTGAATCTTGTATCTTGAACGGGATCACTCCCTCCTTTTGCCCATGCATTTGCTAATCGAATGCGAGGCTCGATAAGTGCATCTGAGATCCGCCCTTCTGACACTCCGTTCAGGCCTCCAAGCCTATTGCAGGCCAAAATTGAGCTTCTGGGGGGGGCGGATCCGCCCCTCCAACGCTCCATTCGGGCCTTTGTGGACCTCCCCCGGCCCATTGCCAGCCGAAATGGAACTTCCGGATCCACCCCCCAAAGCTTCATTTCAGCCTGTAACAGGCCGGGGCAGGCCCACGGATGCCCAAACGGAGCATCAGAGGGATCGATCCGCCCCTCAGAAGCTCCATTTCAACCTGCAATGTGCAGGACGAATGTAGCAGAGCCTCTGCGATTGTTCGAAAGGGTGAACAACTGCCATAGTGCTGCAAGATTCATAGTTTGGGGACTTGGTTGTAAATGCTAGGGGACGCTTATCGCGTATCTTTGAATGTTCGCTAAGGGAATGCTCGTATCCTGGGAATTACCTGTACTGTATTATGATTTTCTGGTCTCATATTATGCCTGTGTTTTGTAGCATTGAAGATAATGAAGATGATAGCAAAATGGCTGACCTTCTCTCTTACTTTCAACAACTCACTCTTCAGGAATCATCCATCAAACTATGTCAGCCTGAGCTTGATCTGAGTCAGACTCATATCTCAGGTAAAATAACATTTTCTGTAGGAAATTAGTGGGTGTATTTTAGTATAGAAGATCATGAAAGGGATGTTCAGAAACCATGTTGAACAGGAGAAAACAGTTTGAGATGTTTAATAGGAACTGTATAGATTTTAGCAATAAAATAATTCCTTCTTCATTGTTATAATTTATATATGTTGCAGGCTTAACATAATGCTTTCCTAGTAGTAAATACATTTAGCATAAGAAATTTATTCTAAATATAGGGATTTGTAGAAATTTTTTTGTTTAAAGTTATAAATTGTAACTCACGTTTTGTACTAAATTTCACTTGGTTCCTAACTGAATGCCAATTTATAAAAAAAGAATGTTAATTGTGACAGTTGCTGTAAGTGCTTGTTCTAAAATTCTAAATCTAACAATTAAAAAAATAAAATATGTGCTGTTACTATATTTTGTTATCTGAAATTGAAAGAAGAAAAGTTCATTTTTAGATATTCACATCCATTGTTATTAGAATACATGTAAACATGTTGACATGCAGAGTAATTATTTTTGTAAAATGAATGATTTATGAAAGATTCAGCAACCTGCAAAAATAGCGGTTTGGATGAAAATATCACACTTAATGTAATTTTTTAAAAACACTAGATTTGAAGATGCATTGATGTTTGTTTAGTATAATATAGTACCACATTAAGTGTGGAATCCCTTGTTCATCCTTGGAAGTAAGAAGGGAACTTTCCCTAAAGCCTCTCATATCCCCCGAAATTGGAGAGTTCAGTGATTCTCCAGTTGCTTTTTGTTGCTTGCTTGCTTTTGGTGCCAAGGGCTATAAGAGGGAGTAGAACTAATAGCAGCATTCCATTCCATCCCAAGCCAGTAATTTGGATGCCAAGAGCCTCCCCCACATTGGGTGTTTTTTTTAGCATGGATCCAAATCAAACTACTGGAATTATTCTAATTTTTACATTTTTTTTCCATAGTGTTGCCTATGGAGCTGTTAATGTATATTTTTCGATGGGTAGTTTCCAGTGATCTGGACCTGAGATCTTTAGAACAGTTATCACTGGTCTGCAGAGGTTTTTACATTTGTGCCAGGTAAAATTAAAACTAATCATGCAATAAAAATTTCATTTATCCGGATAAAAGTGAGTAATTTTACGATTTTTGGAATAAGTGGTGACAACCAATTTTTTGTGGTTATAAAAATAAGGTCTTTACTAAAAGTTACTGAGTTTTTTGAAGTTTTAGGTAAAAGATGTGGTCAGTTAACTAATAATACAAAGTATTTTTAAAGAAGAAGCTTCACTAAAGCAACTAAAAACTTATTTATGAGGCATCCTTAAAAATTCCTTAAAAATGTTTAAATGAATTATTATTGCTGCAATTAAGTAATGCTCTTATAAATGTAAATTATTCAATGACGAATTCTTTTAATTTTGTTCTGAAAAACTAAGGTCACCTTAAGATTATAGTTTTAAAATCATAAAAGTAAAAAATTATGAAATAAAAAGCAAGTATTAAAAAACTCCAGAAACTTATGAAAGTGTGAAGATTAGTGATAGAAAGTAGTTATATGTTTCCATTAATGGAGCAGTATGGAAGCAATTTCTTAGTTCTCTAAATAGCCTTTGGATTCTCCTCTGACAAATTTATTGGAGGTTTGTAGGTTGATTCCATTTCAAATAGCTGATTTCATTCCATCTGTTAAGCTAATTGAATTTGACTATTCAAATCAATTTAAAAAAAAAGTTGTTTTGACTTTCCTATGCAGTTTGATTCAGTTCAAAGATTTGATAAGTGACTTTGAATTAAACCTCTGAATAAAACTGTGCTGAGCCTATTACTGTATTCCATAAAATTTTGTTGCATGAGAAGCTCTGTTATTCTGATTTGGCATGTATAACACTTATGCAGTCATATATACGGAAAGAAGGGAATTTTAAAGATAATTCTAGCATTGATTGTGATATCTGATTCTAGTCTAATTAAGTTAAAAGCATATCCTATGCACACACAGAATACAAAACTGATAAATGATGGAACGGTGAATTAAACCTTATCAAAGTGCAATTTTCCAGAATTTATTCAAAACTGAATAATGAAGTCTCATTTAAAGACACTGTACAACCATCATTTGCAGTGTTGATAACAAGTAACACACAATATTTCTGATACTCTTGTTTGTGTTAATATTTTAATAATCAGATTACACTTTCTTTTCTCTAGGGACCCTGAAATCTGGCGTCAGGCTTGTTTGAAGGTTTGGGGCAGGACTTGTAATAAAATGGTTCCTTATACCTCGTGGAGGGAAATGTTTGTGAAAAGACCTAGAGTTCGATTTGATGGTAAGAAACAGCAATGTTGTAATGCTAATCAGGAAAGGCAGGGGTTGTATAATTGCAGCAATAGTTTCTAATTATAAATAGAAAGATTGGTTGGAAATGTGACTGGAGTATACTTGGGAGTACTAACAATTATTGGCATTCTAAATATATACTTTGGCCTTATAACATAGTCCGACTTAAAAAACACATAACCACCTTTTTAATAACCTCTCACTGAATAGAATAATTGTGATATTTGCATTTGATGAGCTATTCTCTGGGAAGGACCTTTTCAGGAATTGCTAATGAAACTCCCAAAAACAAAGTGGCAAGGACACAGTTTTCCTGGATAATAAGGAAATTTTTGAATAAGAATGTTTCAATTTGTATGTGTGTGTATCAGTAGTGGGTTCTACTTACCTTTGCTACCAGTTCGGAACTGAGCGCTCATGCACGGCGCTTCTGCACATGTGCAGTGCATCCGTGATGATGTCTGGGTGGAGCCTCCCACCACCGCCACTACCAGTTCGCCCAAACCAGGGTGAACTGGTAGAAACCCACCACTGGTGTGTATCCAGAAGCTGCATTGCAATAAAAGACAGGATCATGAAAGCAAGTTAGTTAATTGAATTATTCATTAAAACAATTGCTTGTAAATAAAATGCCCCATTTGCAAAATTAATTAACTTTTTTCTGTGTATGCAAACACTTAAGTATTCTTCTGTTGAAAGAAACCCTCTGTTTCTTTCAACAGAAACAAAAAAGGAATAGTACTGTAGAAGAAATGGCAGGAAGGAAAGAAACATTTACAATAAGAAATGAAGAAAAGTTAAATGAGAGAAGGAGGGAAACAAACTAATTCAGAGATGAGGGTACAAGGAAGAATAGACAAGAGAAAGATTGTAAAAATCTCAACAGAAGCCTTTAGGCATGAGTGCACAAATAATTACTATGTGTGACTTCTAGTAATTTGAAATACTTTATTCCCAGCTAAGATGCTTAGCACTTGCCCTGTTATATTATGCCTACTCTATATGTGACCATTTCCTCACACTTAAAGGAGAATAGTGCAAAACTGTACTAGTCCCACATATCCCATTTTTGTCCTTCACATGTTGAGGTGAGCCTATAGTGGAGGATGAGAGGAGGAGGAACTACTTATGTAACTCTTGTCTCACTGAGAGTAAGAACTAATCTGTGTGTAAACACCAAGGATTCTTCTTTCTGTCTCCTGCCTCTGTTGAATTCAGTTTCTTGTATGATTTGCAGGTAGATGCTCTATATCTCTCCTACCACCTTTGTTTGCACAACAGTTTATTTAAAAAATATAACAAGACTTTACAACTTAAAGATAATTTGAAGAAAAAAAACTATCATGCTTTTCAGTGCATGATATAGCAATTGAATGATAAAATTCAATGCAATTATATAGTAAGTGCAGTAAATGAGATTATAATTGGTAAATTAAATGTGTGCAAAGAAGATTGAAAATTGTAATATCTTCTCTATTTCAGAATCCTAAAATATACATAATTGATTGTTTAAAGTATAAAAAGCAGATAACTCTGTATTTTATAGGGGTATATATCAGTAAGACGACATACATTCGTCAAGGAGAACAATCTCTTGATGGTTTCTATCGGGCATGGCACCAAGTGGACTACTACAGGTACTGCCATTTTAAAATAAAGTTAATTATCTCTCTTGCCTCTTAAAATGAGTTAATTATCTCTCTTGCCTTCCTTCCAATGCAGCTCATGTATAGTGCTGCAAACCATGATATACAGTGAATTCAAATGAGTACCCGTGTGTAAAAAGTAATAATGGTTTAGATAATTGGAGCCATGTATTTTGTGATTAAATTTTTTATAACTCTGCTTTTAGACATTCCTAAAGTATTTAAAAATTACTAGGAGAAAATTGTGTGTGGATTCCAAACTGACTTTTCCATGACTCCGAGGCTATGAATATACAGAGCTAGCTTAAAGTATGTAAATTAAATCCTGAAATGAGCTGCTTTTGAATCATAATTTGATACTCTAGTATTTAATCTTCATGCTACTATCCCAATACTGGAATACTTCCAGTAACAAAACTGAATCATCATAGTTAATGAGGTTCTGTTGACATGTTCTTTTGGTGCATTCTATGATAAGGTCCTTTGTACGCAGTGAGGTTTCAGAGCTTTTTTCTAATTGCATATCTACATCATTCACTTTAATTTCTTTATACTTGGAGACTTTGGGAAAAGCCACATGAAAAACTGACTTTCCCTTGTACCCAGAAGACACAGAACACTCCTGGTTGATTAATACTTCATATATTATCTGGCTTTTTTTGATGGACAAAGCCTGAGTCCCACATTTGTGTGTCCTACTAAGATTGATACATGACAGTTTGCTCATTGTACCCATGTGTGGGTAATACGTGCATATGAGCATGTTGCTCCTAACTCAAGCATAGGCTGACATACAACTAACCTGATTTCTGTATGAAAGTGAGCAAGATTTGATGGATTCAGATTTATTTGGAAGTTAGTACAAGGCCCTTTGGATCCTTACATTTATCGTTTGTACATTAATAGTTGTTTTTAACTAAAATATGTATGTTGGGAAAGATGTTTCTTTATTTTATTGTTATTTTTAGTACATTTTTGTGAACAAACCCAAATTGGGAAAATGTTGAACAATTCTTTTAGGTACCTGAGATTTTTCCCAGATGGTCAAGTAATGATGCTAACAACTCCAGAAGAACCTCAGTCTATTGTTCCTCGATTACGGACTAAAAACACAAGGTATCTTCAACATCTGTAATAAAGAATTACAGAATAATAAAGAATGTCCATGGGATCCTGATATTTTTAATGAAAAATAATTAGGTAAACAGTAAAGCTACTATTATTTTTCATTGCTAAAGAATGCATTGATCAAGTGATTTGAAAACTACACTTAAAGTTATCTTTAATGAAAGAAAACTGTGTTTCAATCTAATTATAATTTCAGTAAGCTCTTTGAATCATAGAGATTTAGGTTGGACATTATTCATTTAAATCCTATTAATTCTTGGACCTAATTTAATATCAGCAGTGTTTTTATTAGCACTTGAATGAATATATTTTCATGAAATGTTTTCCTTCTGAATCTCAGAACTGATGCAATCCTGCTTGGACATTATCGCCTTTCCCAGGATACAGACAATCAAACCAAAGTATTTGCTGTAATGACAAAGAAGAAGGAAGAGGTATTTATGTAAGAAAATATTAATGGTCAACAGTAATCAACTGATTATAGAACAAGAAAATAATAAATAAGTATTGCACTTTAGGATAATTTGTTAAGTAAAAATACAACTTTGGAGTAGTTCTTTCTGCAAAATACTCTCTCCAAATATTCTTAAATTCTGAATTCAAAGGAAACTCTCTTTTGGCATAATGTTTTCTTTTTAAATTTGGAAGAGTTCAAAAACAAATTAAAAACTCTTGCACATCTAGAAGGTGGTGAAATAGAAGAATTCTGCATCCATCTTCGGACATTGTTTAATAATTTTAATTGCTCTGCTTCCTGCTGCCTTGAACTAGCGAAGGCAAGCTATAGATTTAAAGAAAAGACTGATTATTTGGCAATCTATATATGCATTTTCTTTTTCTTACCTTCTAGAGGCATAGAAGATTGGAATTAAGGGCTAGAAGGTGAACAAGAAAAGACTAAGGGTTGAAAGCTAAGGGGAAAATTGAAGGCTAGGAATATTAGAAATTAATAAAAAGCCTTTTCCTGTTTTCTACCACTCAGTAATTTTTATAGATGCTTAATATTTTCACTATCAACATTTAAAAGTCTAGTTTTAGAAGTAGGATACTTATATCATTTTTAAGTATCATGTTATATTTTACAGTATATTACTATCACTGTAGAAAAATACATTTTATTATAAATGCAGAAATGGTTTTGTCTGAATGAAAATCAATATTCATAGACTCCTAGAAGAAACTGATGTAGAAAAATATATCTTTTATTGTATGAATGCTTATTTTCATTCAGACAATAAACATGTTCTGTGTTTATCATTTCTCACAATAGGGACATTGTATTTTGATTTTATACATTAGCACAGGATATTGCTGATTATGGTTGATTAGTACCAGAATATTTTACAGAAATGAAAATGTCTTTGAAATGTAACATATTATCTTTTAACTAGGATACAGATTTAGCTATCTTTTGCTGCATATTCTTGACAGCCTATTCCTTTCTTGTTTGTTATGTAGAAACCAATTGACTATCACAAGTTCAGATATTTCTGTCGTGTCCCTGTGCAAGAAACTGATCACAGTTTTCATGTAGGGTTACAGCTGAATTCCAGTGGCCGTCAGAAATTTAATAAACTCATTTGGATTCATCATTCTTGCCACATAACTTACAAGTAAGGTGTTCTTTTTCCAAATGCTATAAAAAACTTTAAAAGTCCTTGAAACCTAATCTTTCAGTCCTAGCTAATAGAAGATATTTTATTTCTTCCTTTTTTACAAGATTGTTTTATGCCTGCATACAACATGTAACAAAACTTGGCAACAGAAGGAATTATATGAACATTTATAGCACATAGTCATACCACTTATATAATAAGAAATGTCTGTATCACTACATTTTAAACTGGAACCTGTAAGATTAGAAATTAGAGTTAATTTTGTAACATATATATAAATGCAACTATCTGAAAGGTGAGAATTGCCCATAATATCACATTATTTCCAGTTGTTTCCATCCAACTAGCCAAACAAATATTGCCAGCAGAATAGAGTAATGGAAGAATTTGGTTGTACATCAATATATAGGAAGAAGAGAAGAAGAGGAAATTTCATCGAGTGAATTTGAAATCCTTTTGTAATTAATTAGATAGTTTGAAATATTTGCTAGATATTTACTCATAGATGAAGCAGAATACCGATTTTAATTTCCTAGGCAAATAAATCTAATTCAGTCAATAATATTGAACAAATCTAGCCAGGGTGATCAAACATCAAAAATATTTGCCAGACTTAACTCACTTCTTTACATGGACAATTTGAAACTCTGGAAAAACACCATCCAGAATAGAATTGCTGCTCAACACTGGATGAAGACAAATACCTGGGCATCCTTCAAACTGGTAACATTAACTCTTGACTCTTGACTCACTAAGTCAAGAAGAAAGTTAGAAGTGAATATATCAAGAGAGTGAAGAAGATCTTAAAGTCTAAACTCAGTGAAGGAAACACCATCAAGGTAGCTAACACATGGGCAATTCCAGTCACTAGAGCCGAACTAAAATGCTGGGCTAATTCTGGCTGCACAAGACCAAGCCTTAAAAACAAATGCATGCAAAATCTAAATTGAGAACAAAGCAAATGCCAGCTCTGCAAAAAAGCTGAAAAAATAGTGGACTACCTATTAGTGGTTACAAGAACATTGTACAGACTGATTATAAATGATAGCATGACAAAGTAGCAACAATAGTGCATTAGAATATCTGCAAAAATATAATTTGCCTGCAAGCAAGAACTGGTGGGATCGTATAGTAGACAAAGTAAGCAGAAGCTAAAGTGCTCTGGGACTTTAGAATTCAAACAGACAGCTGCATAACTTAACACTTATCAGTAACAAAATTGAAAAAATCTGGATATTGGATGCTATTACCAAAAGAAAAGATGATGTCAATAGTAATAGATACCTTGGGTGCAATTCCAAACATTACAAAAAGGCAACTTTATTTGGAACAACTTATGTCCTGCAACAATACCTTTAACTATCAAACAACAACCTCTGCCTATCCCAGCTCCTTGGGAAGGATTTGATAGATAGATAAAAATACCAAATCCAGTTTAAACATGTGCTGACTGTATGACCAACCATAATAATAAATGTATGTTGTGCCCAATTCTCAGTGTCTCTGGGTAGATTACAAATCATTAAAACGTTTAAAACAAGGGAAAAACAAAAAAAGAATAAAGATGACAAAAATGACAAAACTGGATGGGAACAATAGATGAAGGGGGCTTCAGTTACCCTTGACAAAGGCCTAGGTGCAGAATCACTTCTTCAGGACCCTTTGTAACAACACTAAGATGGAAGCCATTCAGATTTCATGGAAAACCCCATTCCAGAGAGCAGGAGCTGCTACAGAGAACGTGGCTTCTGAAGTCTTGACAGTTGATATTGTTTAATCAAAGAACCTGGAGCATGCCCAGCCTGCCAGATCAGATAAACAGATACTAAATTAAACAAATTAGTATGATATTCTTATAATATTTTGCAGTATTTTAATAATTTGCAAGTTATTCTAATCATTGGCATAGGAAAATGGCATTCATGCCTCAAAGTCTCTTCTAACCATGAAAATCGTACACAACCATTTCTTTGCATTATAACTTATACATTCATGTATTATATTGGAACCATGCTGGGTTTTTCCCCCCCAATAAAGCCTTAAGGTCTGCAGAACTTTGGTGTCCAATTCCATTTTGCAAAACAGCCATATATGTAAAAATGCTCTGGTTTCAAGTAAAATATTTTCTTAGATAGGATGCAAAGAGAATAGGTACAAGTTAATATTATTCAAGCCAGTTTTCTTCCTTCTAGGCAAAGAGTAAGACAGACATGTTTATCATTTTTTTCTCTTTTTTAGGTCTACTGGTGAGACAGCAGTCTCTTCTTTTGACATTGACAAGATGTACACCCCTTTGTTCTTTGCACGCGTGAAGAGCTTTACTGCAGTTTCAGAAAGGCCTCTATAAGAAGCTCATATTTCTTGCATGAAAGAAATTACAGCAAACAACACTTAAGTTATAAATGTGAGTGTGTGCGTGCGTGGATGGATGGATGGATGTGTGTGTGTGTATATACATGCGTGCGCGCGCACACACTATATATATATATATATATATATGAATTTTATTTTAAAATTGGGAGATCTTTTTGGAAGAATATATACTGGAAATACATTTGATTTAGGGTGGCAGGGTTATCTTTCTGGTTTTGATGTCAAATTTACACTTTATTTTAAAGTTGTTTATGTTGTGAAAAGACTTTGTAAGATACAAGGCATTTTTTGCCATCTCATTTTATGAGCAAAATTTATAAGCTGTTCTCTTTACAAAGTAAGGCTTCATCTGCCTATGCACCTTAAGTTCAGGAATTGTTATAAACATACTGCTGTACATAAAACATTGTGTGCGTGCTTGGGGAAAGCTCAAAATGTGAAGAATTTGTCCTGCATCTGTGCGTGGCCTATAAATGTGTAATAGAAATTCATGTATTGGGATTACCTTTCAGGAAGAGATGCTGATTTCAGTATAAACTACAGTTTTATGAAAAAAAACAAGAAAAAGCAAAAGGTGAAAGTTCAGTTTCAGATGTCATTTTATTGAATTATCTGGTTTGGTTTTAAATAATCATAATCACTTCAGATGTTATTAGGTTTAAAGTAGATGATGACAGGACAGCCACATTGCTGGATTGGTTGCCTTTGTCTTCTGGATCCTGGAAGTGCACACTAAAGTGTATCATCTGAATTCTCTTATGCAAACAAACAGGGCTGCATTTTGCTTTGTTTTGTTTTTAGCTCTTTTCCTAACTGCTAAAAATACTGTACACCTCTTGGGTGTTTTGTGACACTTAACCTTTTCTTTTGGGACTCCTACAGATGTTCAGGTACTGTGTGCTGCTTCTCCTGCAAAAGTCATTTGGGAATTGGATGCGACTGCTGTATTTCACCTATCATAAATATGTATTTACTCATACAACTCACCATTCTAAATGTTTTCCTTTTACCAAGTTGTGTCATTTTTTCATTTTGGGGGAGAATATAATTGAAATAAAGATCACTTTGTTTGAAGTTCCATGATCTGTGTTGTCTGCCATGCTGAGTGCCAGTTACTAGCCAGCCTGCAGAAAAATCAGCCAACAGACATAGCAATAGCACTTAGACATATACCACTTTACAGTGCTTTACAGCCCTCTCTGGTTTACAGAGTTTATAGCCTATTGCCCCCAACAATCTGGGTCCTCATTTTACCCGCCTTGGAAGGATGGAAGGCTGAGTCAACCTTGAGCCTGGTGAGATTCGAACTGCCAAATTGCAGGCAGCCAGTAGCCTGCAGTACTGCACTCTAACCACTGCACCACCGTGGCTCATAGTACCACATGAAAGTAATAAAGTGAAAGTAATAAAGACAGCAGGACTGATAAGCGATTTGTACTGTATACCATCAGTCCCTGAGAGAACTAACCTGCTGGGAAGATTGGGGAAGAAGCCTGATGAGGAACAGATAGAGGGTTAAGGGGAATAAGGCACTGAGAGAATTAGCAGGTTCACATGCAATGTAGAGGAAGAGGGTAAGGCCACTAGCAATGGCCGCCTCCATTTGTAAGATTTCTCCAGATTTTGTCTTTGCTGAAATCCAGAACCAAATGCATGGCATCTTTTGATTCAGCTGAGTTATTACTTGTCCTAAAGCAGTGGTGTCAAACTCAATGTCATTGACGGCCACATCAGCATTATGGTTGCCCTCAAAGGGCCAGTTGCATAGACTATGGCGACTCAGCAGCCAGGTGGACGTGGCTGGGTGGTTGCAGTAGAGTCGCCATGACTAGGTGGGCGTGTCTGGTCTTGGCCCCAGAGTGGTGTCTCTCCTGAGAGCTGCCTGCCCACCCACTGGCCAGCCTGGCCCAGAAGTGGCACATCCCCCTGTTGCAGGCTGGTGAGGGACCCAAGGCGGAGGGGAGGGTGAATGAAATGGATCAAGGCATTTCACGATCTGTTTCATCAATCCATTTCACTTGCCCTCCACTCGGAGACACCGCACTAGGGCCGAGACCACTGCTCTGCCCCAGGACATCCGTCCGCCCAGAGTGCTGCCACCTCCAGGCATTGGTCCCATTGGGATCTGAAGGGCAGGGCACTTGGGCTGGCAGAGGCGCATGGAAACTCGAGCTCCTCGAGGCCTTCAGGGCAGATCAGGTCATCCAAGACTTTGCTCCACGGGAAGGGCTTCCCCTCTCCTTATTTTTCCTTCGTTGCTATCTTCCCATCTTTTCCTTTCTCTTTCCTCTTTTCCTTTCTCCTTTCCTGTCCCTTCTTGCATGCTCAAATGCAATAGGGGAAACATTTTTCCTTTTGTTGTTTGTAGTTTGTTTTGCTAGCTCTCTGCTAGTGAAAATGGAGCCGAGCTCCATTTTCACTGGCAGAAGGTTGCAGAACGCTGTTGTGGCTGAAAACCGACCATGGAATGGCTGTGCATGGCCCTCCCGAGCTCCATTTTTGCTGGCAGAGACACCGTGGGCCAGTCCTCTGCTGTTTCCAGGGCAGCCCCGCGGGCCAGGTGCAACCCGCGAGCCTTGAGTTTGACACTCCTGTCTTAGAATGATGAAAAAATATCTAAAGGCAAAATGTGTAGCCTGGTAAACATTACCATTTTGAGGTGAAACAACCAATGTGCACACACACCTAATACAGATCACCTTCAGTAACACCTAAATGTATATTGCAAAAGGTTTAGCCATCTTCAATGACTTTTCTGATTAAGATACAATACATTGAGCCATATGGCATGCATCAGTTTGTATTCGGAGTGCAAGGTACGTGAGGCTGTGCCACTGATCATTTTGGCTCAGTGTGTTTGCTTTCATCTATCTTCTGAATCTCCTACTCCTATTCCAAGATCGACAGTTGACCAAATGGTCAAATTGGGAGGGAAAAGGGCAAAGACCGAAAAGAGTGGTAGGGCTGTAAATGCCGCTCCTAAATGAGGTGAGTGACCCTGACTCTTAAAGGTCTGGGATAAAGGAGCCCTCATTTTTTGTCACTGCTATCAGATGACCCTGCAGGATAATAAAAAACGGTAAGCTGATAAGTTTTGTACCTTTTTATCGCAAAATAAAAATACAGAATAATCACAAAAAATTATTCATCAATGAAACTCACTCTATCAGAATGACATTTTTACAAGTGAAAATAATGTTTTTTCATGCTTCTCTGCTACAAATGCCATGTTACCAGCAATATTTATTAATGTGAAGTATTTCTCCTTAAAAGCATGTGTATCTCTGTCTCACAGATAACAAAATAATGTGTTGTGAAATAAAATATCTGGGGGGGAAATAATGCCCTATTGGAATGTGTTCTGGAGAATAGAGCCATAGGGCTTTTAGCAGTACTCTGATTAAGTTTTTATTATATCAAATGGTTTGTTCTGGAAAATTCAGGCCAGTTTTTATTGCTATAGCTCCAGTTCTTTTTTTTAAAAAAGTAATTAAAACAAGCCTTGTTTGTGGTCCAACATGGGATTTTATTTAACTGTAATGAAGAGTTTCAGGCTCTATGATCCCTGAAGTGGGCCTCCTGCTAAATTTTAATCTTCAGAGATATTTCCTAATCTCGACCTTTATTTGCTTCATGTTTGATCTTAGGATGTACTAACATGACTTAGCACTGGCCAAGTTTGGGGAATGACAGTTTCTTGCAGGGCCTTTGTAGCAATGGCCATTGATTCAAGTCTGACTAATCAATCTGAACCCCACCTTGTTATGTGCGCACAATACAACACATGCTAAAAGTGGGCAGGGTTTTAATGATGTTAGACCCAGTCCAAGAAAGACATAGAACAATCCTGGCAAAATTAGGTTCTTTATTTGCTCATGTGAATAAACAGAATCTTGCCAGACTAAATCCTTACTACTCTCATCCTAATGGACATACCCTGGGAGATTCTAGGGCCATGATGGCGAACCTATGGCACCGGTGCCACAGGTGGCATGCGGAGCCATATTGGTGGGCACGCGAGTGTTGCCCTAGCTCAGCTCCAGCGTGCATGCACGCACCGGCCAACTGATTTTTAGACCCTCCAGTCCCACCGGAAGTCAGGAAACTGGCTGTTTCCGGCCTCCAGAAGGCCTCCTGGGGGATGGGGAAGGCTGTTTTTGCCCTCCCCAGGCTC
>JANHZT010007397.1:36630-55540 GCA_032468215.1 Stegonotus admiraltiensis | reverse complement strand
CGTGGGCATGTGATCCCCCCCCCCGTGCTCCCCCTGCTTTTGGCACACGACAGCAAAAAGGGTAGCCATCACTGGACTATTGCTATGTGATTACTCTTTGTAACTCTTCCCAGCTGGCTTCTGACAAGCAAAGTCAATGGGAAAAGTCAGATACGTTTAATGACTGCAGGAATTACTTAACAGCCGTGGCAAAACAAGGTCATAAACTGGGTCAAAACTCACTTAGCAACTGCCCTGCTTAGCAACGGGGCTCAATTTTGGGCTCAAATGTGGTTGTAAGTCAAGGGGCTACCTATATTCTGATATATCCTGAAGTCCTAACGGTGAAATCACTGGTGCTTGGTCTTCATCCATGACAAGAAAAGTGAAAGAAGTTGCCACCAAGGCTTACAGCTAACAAAAGCCGAGCAGAAAGCTGGGCTGGTGGAAGAGAGGGAGAAGAAGACTTTAGATCAGGAGGAACATTCCATGCTTCCATCTGCCGGCTACATCCAGCCAGCTCCTTGCCTTAACCCTTAACCACAGACACACTATTTCGGCTATGCTATTACAGACATGAGGTCATAATGACATCAGTAGCAAAAAGACATTTGATGTTTTCATGGTTGGATCTAAAAATTGATGTATAGAGCAGTAAACCCCCAAAAATGTATTGATCTCTATCAAATCCACATCGTGCAGATCACTTTTTGCTTCTCCATCCTTGAACTTCAATCTTCCTTCTCTAATTTTTACATTGGTCCACTGAATGATGGCACTAATCATTTCTTTAGAAAATAATAATTTCCAAATCTCATGGGGAGGAGGTGAATTTCCGAGATTTCTAACTTCTGGCCGTAGTCCAAGTAATCGCACAACAATATTGTGACTAATGGTTCTGGATCTATCGCTTTCAAAAGGTGCAGAAGATCATCTGAATTTGTTCTTGACATATAAATGATTGCACAACGGAGATTGTACCTGTTCATCAATTTCATCGGGAGCTTCATCATCGCTGATGTCAGAATTGGCAGTGGTGGGGGGTTCCTCATCGTCCATTACAAAATTTTCATCACAATCCGATTCCACTTCACTCAGATCACTCCCTGCTTCTCCATATCATTTTAGAACAGTTTCTTTGAACTTTGGGTCACCAAATGGCACTCTTTTTGGCGGAAAACTTGGCCCCAACATTATATATTCTGTATATAAAAAAAATACGTTAACGAAGATCTGCAGTCAAAATGACTGAAACTCAAATTCAAATGCCACTACAGAAAACACCAAATAACTGATGCAAGCGCGATGCTACATACACTCTTATTGGTGGGAAAACATTCGCAAGTGGAATGGTCCATTTCTAAAAAAAATAGGGGTGTTCCGAACATTTTGGAAAACTGTTGCGGTCACGATGACCGCAGGCAGTGGTGAAATCTAAAATTTGTTATTACTGGTCCTGTGGGCGTGGCTAGGTGGTTGTGGGTAATGTGACTGGGTGGGCGTGGCCATTTTTTTTTTACTTTTAAAAGCATTTTTTTCTACAACTTCTTCGGTGAAGAGGTTGTAAAAAATGCTTTCAAAAGGCTCTGACGATCCCAGCTGAGTTGCCTGATCTACAGAGGCATTTAAAAGAAAAACAAGCCTCTGATGATTGCGTGGCTCAGCTGGGCATGGGAGGGGGGCAGGGATTTTTGCTACCATTCTCTGGACCACTGGCCTCCATTGCTATCAGATCGGGCAATCTGGTCCGAACCGGGAGCATTTCACCCCTGGTGTGTGTGTATGGTTTCATTTCTTGGGGTCTTTAATATCTGTTTCATCTAGCCGGGCTGGCCTAAATTCCCATCTCTCAGTTTTATTTGTATTTGATTTTAACTGGGGTGTTTTAAATTGCGGGCCAACATTATTTAATTATCTTTTAATTGATTTTTGATTTTGTATGTTTCCTTTTATTCTGGCTGTTCACCGCCCTGAGTCCGGTTGGAGAAGGGCAGTATAAAAATTAAATAAATAATTAAAATTAAAAATTAAACAAATTAAATTAAATAAATTAATTAATTAATCCCCCTCACCACATAGAAAATAGCAATAGCTCTTAGACTTATATACCGCTTCACAGTGCTTTTTACAACCCTCTCTAAGCAGTTTTACAGAATCAGCATATTTCCACCAACAATCTGGGTCCTCATTTTACTGATCTCGGAAGGATGGAAGGCTGAGTCAACCTTGAGCATGGTGAGATTTGAACTGCCAAATTGTAGGCAGCCCGCAGTCAGCAGAAGCAGCCTGTAGTACTATACTCTAACCACTGAGCCACCACGGCTCTTCAAATAATGTGTACACTGGGATGATACCAAGTGGGTAAAACTGATTTAGCTAATAGAAATTATGCTGCAATAATGGTGTCAATAGTAATCCTATTCAGAAAAACAATATGACAATGAGAACGTTAAATAGCATTGTGGCCCGTTCACACAGTAGTGACACCATGCTGAATTGTGGCCAGTGTCTGGTTTATGTGTCAATTTAGTAATTACATTTCTCTACAGCAGTAGAAAACATGGTATTATGGTCTCCCTTTCTCTTCTAAAGCCTGCTTTCCATAATCACCTCTAGTCTGATACCTTATTCACAAATTGGAGCATCTTCAAACTGGTCAGTTCACATTTGCATCTCCACTAACCTCACAGCTGCTGTGGTATTTTTAGTCAATCAGGCATCCTGTAACCAAAGTCAAGAAAGGGAGACATTTAGTCAAGATGAAATTTTAAAGGAGCATTTTAGTAAAGGGTCTTTAATTCGCTGCTTTGTAATTTGGAAAGTATTGAAGGATAGGTCTTGGAATCTTGTGACAGGCTACGCTGTCCAACCTTGAAATCTGATCAAGCAGTTATACAAAGAAATGAGCAACCATAACAATAAAAGCACTTCCTTCCAGCTACATGACTCACAACTCTTTTGCATAAAGCTGATGAGAAAGTCACAAGCTGTCTGAAAAGTTTTGTTTCTACCTCTGTTCCATCCCTATCGTTTGCTTAACAAATAAGTATTCTTTGCAAAATCATAGACAGGGAAAAATTTGCCAGCTGGTTTCTAGGAGGCAGGCATTCCACAGAGCAAGAATTGTCTAGGCTGTGAATGCTCTGGTTAAAAGCATAGTGGGAAAACTCTGATTTAAACCAGCTTGGGAAGAAAAGATCAATCATTTGTAGAAAGCTCAGGAATAACTAATAAATAAAGTATCTACGTTTAAACCTTCATCTTCTGATTATATTAATCTTGAACAGAATCTTTAACTTCACACTTTTAGCCCTTGGAGAATACAGAGAATACAAGTGGGATTAAGATAGATAGATAGATAGATAGATAGATAGATAGATAGATAGATAGATAGATAGATAGATGTATGTACTACATATACATATATATATATATATATATATATATATATATATATATATATATATAGTACATCCTTGGCTAACTGATTTCACATTTTTTAGCTTCTGTGGTTAGGGTGCTGACAAGCCACTCTTGTCTTTTTCCAGAATAAAATAAAAATCTAAGAACTGAGTTTTATTCTATTCCACTCTCTAATTCCATTTTAAAAAAAATAGCACAGTGGAATGTTTGAAAGAAATTATGCAAAGGAGGATTGGAGTCTATATGTCAGTAGACCAGGGCCATTGGAATGAGAAGCCAACAACAGAAAAATCCAACCTGAAAAAGAGCCAATTTTAGCTGGTAGGTGTGGAAAAAAAGAAACACCCCCTTTCCCAATATTCCTTTTCCCCGGTGCTTCTCTATGGGTGAGGCAGCTTGATAACTCCTTTATTTTAAGCCCTGCCCCCCTTTTCCCAGTCATATGATTAGACAATAGCTGTTTTTATGGGCTTGAAAAAATTCCAAAAACCACATTCTGTTAACTTTCCCTAACTTATCTGATTGTTATTCAAAATTTTGTGTTTATTGATGTTCATCTTGGGTTGTTTAGAGGGGGAGCAACACTTAATTGTTTTAGATTAGAAAGACTTTTTAAAATGTTCTTTGTACTGTGTCCAGGATCTCCTAAACATAATAATGGTCTTGGACTAATAAAGATGTAGTTGTTCTGGAGAATCTTAAAGATATATTAGCTAAGATTGCTTAGCACGCCTGACCTAATCAAGACCATTGTTTGCATGCTGCCTAATAACTAAACTTTGTGACGAATTGCCTCTGTATGTGCATTGATTTGTAAGAGTTTGTTAACTGGAAAAAGCATGATGAAAAGAAATTGTGGTTTTGTAGTTTGTGAATTTGGAAAGTTCATATGCAAATGCTAACAACGTTATTCTCTCCTCTATATTTAGTCCCCAGCACCTCCGATAAAGAAAAAAGGATAGGACAAAATTTCATTCACTTAATGTCTTAAAAAAATAAGAATTTACTACAAAGTTCACATTTCCTTTTCAATGCAATGGAAGGCAACTGAGATTTGAACAATTTGAATGTGTAAGTAAAGAAAATTGGAGCTGAGTAACTCTTCAACTTGATCTAGTGATGACTTTCTCAATCACCCTCTCTCTTTCAACCTCTTCCATTTTCTTTGTGAATTTTCTTTACATTTGATTCGCCTATTCATAGGACCAAACCATCTCAACACTCTTTCTTACTCAATACTTTTTTTTGCATTCAATCCACACTTACTCAGTATTCATTCAGTTTTGCCCTATCATCTATTTTATTATCTTTACATGTTACATTCCTCATTCTGATTAAATTCAGTCTACTTTTGTATTAATATGCCCAATTTTCATTTCCATATACTTAATGGTTCTATAGCACACTTAAACAGAAATGTTTTTGTTCTGTCAACAAACATTCATTTTTCTCAGCAAATATGCAGTACCACTTAGTACCTTTCTGCCATCATTTGCTCATCTTCAAATCTCTTTCCACTTCCCCGTGTTTAGTAAACGTTATAACAGGGTGTACAAATTTATCTACATGTAGGATTTTTTGCCATTTAAATAAATAAAACTTGAAATTCTTCATTCAATTCCCCTACCAAATACCTTGATTTTTGTTAATGTTCAGTCCTCTATGTATAGCATACAATTTGTCTAAGATTTATTGCAAATCCTTAGCATCCTCAGCCAACCTCTTGCAAACAAAAATACGTATCCTTTGTATTCCTAACCAATACACCTGTCACATTGTCAGAAACATTTGTTTATACAATTGTTTACAGATTCTTTGAACAACCAAAGCATACCCAGAATCTCCATACTTCTATTAAAACAATAAAAAAACTATTGTGGTCCGCATCTCCAGATACAAAAGAAGCAGATCTAGTTTTGCAACATTGCCTTACTTTCTTCCATCAGGCTGACTCCATCTCCTTTCACCCATGGATACCACTGAACTACATTGAAATAACAGAACATGGTTTCACTGTTCAATCATTCACTAAGCATTCCATTTATTTTCACATGTGCTTCACTTCTTTCATACAATATACTGATATTTTTAATCAGTAACTGTCCTTCAATGTAAGGCATTGCATAATTCAAGTCTATTTACTTTATCATGTGTGTTCCCCAAATCAACACACTTCCAATAAGCCTTCTAACACACATTCATGCATTTCCCAAAATTCTGATGAACAGCAACAATTGAGTCCAGAATTTCTCAATCTCAGCAACTTCAAGACATTTGGACTTCAGCTCCCAGAATCCCCACAGTGAACATGCTCACTGGGGGAATTCTGCATGTTGAAGACTATGCATCCTAAAGTTGCTGAGATTGAAAAAAACACTGATGTTGACTTTGTACCCTTTACCTGGCACAAAGTTGCACTGCATTTTGCTCATTGCTGCATCTGACATTTTGATCAGAAACAGTGAAATGCTTTCCTGGGCATTAATCACTCTGTTATAAAGGTAATGGTAAGGGTTTCCCCTGTCGAGTTGTGTTTCACTCTATGGGGTGGTGCTCATCTCCATTTCTTAGCCAAGGGTTCCAATATTGTCCAAAGATATTTTCACGGTCATGTGGCCAGCCTGGCTATATGCCAAAGACACATGGAATGCTGTTCCCATCAAGCTGGTACCTATTTATCTATTCTCATTCGCATGCTTTCGAACTGCTAAGTTTGCAGGAGCTGGAATAAGTAACAGGAACTCAGTCTGTCACATGACACTTGGGTCTCAAACCTGGGCTATCAGCTTTCTGGCAGAGAAACTCAGCATCTTTAACCACTAAACCATTGCATCTCTCACCCTGTAATGCTTACATTGATTCTCAATACTTTTCCTTTTGTACAGGAAGAAAATAATAACCCCATGCCAGCATTCTCCCTATTAGTTTTATTGTGTTCATGCTTCTTAAAAGAGTGATACAGCCGCTCAGTACAAACTAAACCAATATTTTGCTAGTTCTCCTGTTAGACAGTTGACACTTTTGGCCTCACTATTTTTCAACATACTCACAACATTTATGACTTACTCTTTTTTATTTTTAAAATGGGCACTTATCTTTATAACATTCATTTCAACTCTACTCAGTCGCATATAAATCTCTAAAATGTTCCTTCCAACATTCCCTCAACTCAATGTCATCCCAAATACTATTACTTTTAATTTCATTTACTCTTCTGGAGGCTTTCCCTGCTCCCTCTTCCAAAACATTTTATTTCCATCAAAATCATTCTGTATTTTCTTTGCCTCTTTTGCTGTTAACTACTCCTTCTCTTTAGCTACATTCTTTGCAATTTGCTTTTTCTCCACACCTTATCCTGTATCTCATTATCTTTTAGAGAAATTCTTTTCTTATATGCATTTCTTTTTATCCACAGCCTTTTCCAATTCACAATAGCACCTAACGTCTTCATAGAGTTCATTAGCATAACTCCACATGTTTCTGTGGCAGTCTGTAATTTAATAATTTTTCATTGTGTCCGAGACAGCTTCCATATCCTTTTTTTTTCCCAACCACTTTTGGATCTTCGTCTTAGCAGGTTAATCAATCATTTTTTAAATTACAATTTTCATTGAATATATTTTTAACAAGATAAAAACAATACAAATAAGAAAAAAAACAAAGAAAATAAATAGGGAGTAAAGAAAATAGAAAAACAAAAAATACAAGAAGAGGAGGAATTTATAAGGAAATGGCTTCCAATATTTTTGACAGCAGTTATACTATACATGCATTTATATTTTACTTTCTCTCTTTAACGTTTCATCATAATTTCCTTTTTTTACATAAGCTACCCTTTCTAATCTTCAAACTCATAAATCGCAAGTCCATTTTTTTAGGTTTTTTTTTAGCAAAATGGCTGAAAAGGTCCAGTCATTACTAATGTAGTTGTTGATCTTTCTCTACTCAAGTAAGTTGTATTAACCTGGGAAACTCTTTAATTTCAGACATCTGTAATGGAAGAGTATAGATGTGCTGTATATTGGAGCCCCTTCACCGTGCATCTAAGTCATGGGTGGACAATTAATTTTCCCAAGGGGCCACATGAGAAACTGGGACTATTGTGGAGTGTTTTGCTGCCTTACCCCATCCCCCAACTGTCATTGCTCTGCCCCCTGATGCCGATGGGACTGATGCTGTGGGCCAGATTGGGATCCCCTATGGGTGACATGTGACCTGCAGGCTGTAAAATGCCCAGGTCTGATTTAAGCCATATCTGTATCCTAAGAAGTGGGGCTTCAATCTATGTCTCAACCCCTCCGAATTCTTCCCATTGCAGATGCCTCTACACTCATTACCTCTGTATTTTTCATTACAAGTAATGAAAATTAATTTCCTTTAGCAGCTGCCTTGAATAGTGACTGTTCAGGGTTATGGCAGTGAGGAAAAGATAACTTTGTGACCAATCCTCACATTTATGACATCTGCAGATCTGTAATGCTCATAAGCACAGTCAGAGTTTCACCAAGCAACTATTTTACTTAACAACCAAGTTGCTAGTCCCAGTTGTGGTCACTGAACAAGAACTTCCTGTATTTGCTCAATCTTTCACCATAAGCATATCAATCATGCTATTATATTTATACCATGCTGACATACACATTTTCTTCTGTTTCAAACAGATATTCAAAACGATATTCAAAATAAACCTTTTTCATCAGTCATCGTTCTCATACATTTTGGGTCTCCAAATTTTGAGTGATTTCTGAAAGCCACAGATGTTTCCGGTTGTAGGCAGCTACATCAGCTCAGAAGTAGAGGCAGTTTGCTCACTCAGGTTCTGCTTTGCAATTGGTCTCATGGCAGATGTTTATCAACAGCAGATGTTTGTCAACAACAATTTTGTGTATGGGTAAGATTGTCTAGCATTTTAACAATCTCTCCAACAGAGACATGGGAAAGAAAGGTCTAAGTTTAATTATTATGTTGGGGGAAAAGCAAAAAGATGTCCATTCTGACTGAAAGGGGCTAAAATAGAAGTGTAACATTGGTCTGTCTCATCCATAATGATTATGTTGGCTGTGTGGATCAAAGATGCAACTCACTAATAGGCATCTTGTTGTGTTCATCATAATAAACCCCAGCTCTTTAGGAACTCATTGTAGGTGCCTGTCTTCTTGTGAAAGGGTGGAAGTTAACTTAGCTACTGTATAAATGAGTATAACAAAAACGGTGCCCAGGGACACATTTGGTCTTCATTAACAAGAGCTCAGTAGCTATTTTGTCATTTTTCTTGTTTGTCAGAAAAATAAATACACTTTAATAGATGATCTAACTGAGCAGGCTTTGGCAACAAAATGGACTGTGCCCTATTATATCTGTGATGTGTGTAATTTAAAGCAAGGCAAAAATATTAAAACATTTTCATTTTGTTCATGAGAGAAAATGACAAGGATTTAGATTCTGATTGCAAAGAAATGAAAAAAACAGGACGTTTTCAGAGAGTGCTTTAAATCATGCATTCCATTATATGGAGTTCAGGCTATAAATGGTCTATTTCAGGATGATTAATCATGTTGAGGTATTTTTTTTCCAGATCCAAAGTTTGCATTTGACTAAAAAAAATGTTTTATGAGGAAAGGAGATGCTTAAGCACCTTAATAGATTGTACAAGGGCCAGAAAGGAATTTTGAGGGCATTTCCCGTTCTCTTGCAGGTCAAAATTACCATCAGTTAGAAAGATTTAAAGAAGACATTGAAGAGCCCAAGGGAAATTCTGTGGCTGATGAGAAAGAGTTTGATTTCAACACAAGGGCATTTGTGAATTCTGACATGGCGGTTGATAATATAAATAAGAGGAGTAGTTGAGTTGTCATTTAATAAGCATATCAGGTTCCATAACTAACTTTAGGCACTTATATGATGGATCTATCTACTTTCTCCAGGACTTGGTAGCAGCCCAATGGAAAGATCACATTTCCAGGGGAATGGCAGATGAACTGATTCCTTTCCTTTTCACCAAGGACTGTATGTTTGGTTTTAATGTTATTTTTTTAAAAAACACACCACTATATACCATTTAGAAGTTATTATATAACCCAGCAGGGAGCAAAAGAATATATATATTCCAGTGGTTTAGAATCATTGGTTTTGCAATACTGTCTCTCTTGCTAGTATTGTTTATGCTAGACATTGCAGAAGGAAAACAATACTATTGTAACATTCCTTCTTTACAATGTCCTTTCTCTGTATGGCCCAGAGTTATCTGGAACATCATTTTCCCCTACTGTAAGTCTTCACAATCGGCAATCTGAAGCATACTTTTTTAATCATTACACTGTGGTAATGTCCCATAGCAATGAAACTGCAAAGCAGTTTCACAGATTAGATGATACCACAGAGGTAGCTGCAGCATCTAATCATAAACTCTGGTATGTCCTACCTAAACAAGGTCACCTGGATGGAATCTGTGAGACCTTGATAAGGCTTCCACTTTGCCTTGCGTCGCCTCGCCTAGCTAGAATTTATAAAGGAAACCCAATGTATCTGAAGAGGCTTAGGTGGGAAAAATTGTTTGGTGGTTCATTGTAAGCTGGACACCTCATCATTTTAAACTTTATATGATGTTTTCAAATGTGTTTCCTACTGACATTTTATTCACAGTACTCTTATTTATTTATTTATTTATTTATTTATTTGATTAGATTTTTATACTACCCTTCTCCAACAGGACTCAGCGTGGTGAACAGCCAGAATAAAAAACATAGCATATAAAATTTAAAAACAATTTAAAAAATATTAAATAATTTCAGCCCATAATTTAAAACATCCCAATAAAATCAATTACAAATTTAAAACCAAGAAATAAAAACCAAAAAATGGGATTAGGCCAGCCCGGCTAGATGAAAAAGGTGAGTTTTAAGGGCCCGACGAAAGGTCTGGAGATCCGGGATCGTACGTATCTCTGGGGGTAGATCGTTCCAGAGGGCGGGTGCCGCCACAGAGAAGGCTCTCCCCCTGGGGGTTGCCAGCCAACATTGTCTGGCCGATGGCACCCTGAGGAGGCCCTCTCCGTGGGAGCGTACTGGCCGGTGGGAGGCTATTGGTGGCAGAAGGCGGTCTCGAAGTTATCTGGGCCCTAAGCCATGGAGCGCTTTAAAGGTAGTCACCCACACCTTGAAGCACACCTGGAAGACCACTGGAAGCCAGTGCAGCTCGCGCAGGAGGGGTGTCACATGGGAGCACCTGTCACTCCCATAATCCCCCGCGCAGTCACATTCTGGACCAGTTGGAGCCTCCGGGTGCACCTCAAGGGGAGCTCCATGAAGAGAGCATTACAGTAGTCCAGGCGGAAAGTGATGAGTGCTTGAGTGACTGTGCATAAGGAGTCCTGATCCAGAAAGGGACGCAACTGGCGTATCAGGCGAACCTGATAAAAAGCCCCCCTGGCCATGGCCATCATATGCTCTTCTAAAGACAGCTGTGCATCCAGGAGGACGCCCAAGTTGCGAGCCCTCTCTGTGGGGGCCAATGACTCACCCCCAATAACCAGCGATGGTACCAGCTGGCTATATCGGGTTGCCAGAAGCCACAGCCACTCGGTCTTGGAAGGGTTGAGTTGGAGCCTGTTTCTCCCCATCCAGACCTGCACGGCCTCCAGGCACTGGGACATCACTTCAAGGGCATTGTTGGGGTGGCCTGGGGTGAAGATGTACAGCTGAGTGCCATCAGCGTACTGATGGAACTCCACCCCAAAGCCAAGGATGATCTCACCCAGCGGCTTCACATAAATGTTGAACAGGAGGGGCGAGAGGACCAACCCCTGCAGCATCCCACAAACAAGGCACCTCGGGGTCGACCGCTGTCCCCCTGCCAACACAGATTGCAACTGGTCAGAGAGATAGGAGGAGTACCACCGTAAAATGGTACCCCCCACCCCCAACCCCTCTAACCGGTGCAACATGATACCATGGTCGATGGTATCAAAAGCCGCTGAGAGATCTAACAGGACCAGGATAGAGGAACAACCCCTATCCCGAGCCCTCCAGAGATCACCGACCAACACGACCAATGCCCTTTCCGTGCTGTGCCCAGGCCTGAAGCCGGACTGGAGTGGATCTAGATAGACAGCTTCATCCAAGTACTGCAGAAGCTCTAGTGGAAGCTCTTCACACATACATATATGCACAAAAGTTTTGTGAAAATGAAATATTACATGGAATACTTCATCCAGTAATCAAAATAGTAAAGAGAAAAAAGCCCATTGTACATTGACCAAAGAAAGAAAATTTAAAAAAATTAAAAACTCTGCAAGGTGATGTGTAAGCATGAATAATACGCACATAAAATGTTATATGAAGTAATCCATAAATTAGTGAAATTGTCTATTCTATTCTACTTGACTACATGATATGTTAAATTGCCTTCTTGTTTTCTAGTTCCCTGTCTTATTGACAAAAGACATTGTTTATGAATGAAGATTTTCCATGGTTGAAGACTCAATAAATCTGAATGAACATCATTCACAGATGACTGCTCATCTCTGAAATACATTAGGGCATATATATTGAATTTTGCCATGCAAATTAAGCAAAACCACAATGACAAAAAGGCCTGCTCTGCCATCTATCATATTCAAGTAAATATTAGAGAAATTATGATAGTCATGTGCAAAGCAAAGATGCAGATTAGCTGTAGTTCTATAACCCCCCTCTGACTTCTAATTTAGACCTCAGTAGCCGGGAGAGAAGTATCCTGTGAAGAAATTGTGAAGGATGTTATATTAAACACTCTCCTTTCCTCTAAACTGTGAAAACCAACATCTCTCACACGGTTTTGCATAATGGTTTGTCTCATTGTTATTTGTAACCTATTAATTAGCTCCCAGCTTCCTTCTATAAAAACACATAGTTTCTTAGTCTACTGAAAAAAGAAAAGAAAAAAAATAGATAATCAGTCATATGAAATTTTAATTGTGGCAAGTGAATATCCATTCTGGGGCTTTCTGGGGTGCTGATGTCATAGATGTCTTCACCACTTACTCCAACTAGTTTTGAGGAAAGGTGGCATTAGGAATGCTGATCATAATTCAATATGCTAGTTAAGTTAAAACATTCACTTTTTGAGGATACATATTATACTGTATGTTTTATGGACATATACTCTCATTGTATAAGCCAAGACCAACCTTTCAATATTTAAATATACCTGGATTCCTAGCCTAGAGGGATTTCCCCTAACAGTAAGTCCAGGGAATAGACAGGGAGTAGAAGTTTTTCTCCTGAGGTTCCTAGAGGAACTGGCTTGATTACAATTTTGAGGAAATGAGCCATTAACTTGATTTCAACAACCTCGAAGTTCTACTCCTAGTCAGTAAACATACATTAAATGCATTCAACATTTTGGTTCTAAAAGTCATACTTAGATTGCACAGTATAGTGTTCAGTGCCTTCCTATATTCCTGTTAGCAGATAAATGAAGAACATGCAACATACATTGTTTTCTTTCTTCCCCCATACTGCTCACATAAAATAAACTTTTTTAAAAAAAATGTGATTCCACATTATTTTATGCCAGTTCCAGGTCTGGTACATATTATCCTAGAGCAGGAATGCTTGTAAATTCAGGAGTACCACATCCATCCTGAAAGCCAGTGAAATGTAGTGGTTAAAGCAATGTCCTATGACTGGGGAGCTCAGGGTTCATTACACTGTTAATCATAAAAACTCAGCATGGGACACTCTCTCATTCTGCCCAGCTGGGGAATACAATGAAGAGATATCTCCATATTAGCTGCCTTGAACTTCTAGAAAAAGGGCAAGATAGAAATCTCAGAAATAGATACATTTCCCAACACACCATAGCTAACTGTTACTGAGCTTTCTTTAGGTCATTCCTGATGTCAGAATATTTGACACTGGTGTGTGTGTGTGTGTGTGTGTGTGTGAGAAAGCCTGGTGAAGTGCTCATGTGATATTGGGGTTGCTTAATGGTAAAACAAATGCAGTCATTTGTTTCAAATGCAGAAATTAGGAAGCATAAATATTCTTAATTCCTGGGAAGCAAATGTACTAATTTTGCAAAATTCAATACACACAATTAATTTTCCAAAACTTTGGCTGATGGATTCTTTTTCCTTTAAACTGAAGAAAGTATGTTAATTTTGCCACATTAATCTATTGTATACATATGAGCAGTGTCGTGGCCTAGCTGTGAAGAAGACGCTGTCCTCCTGTTTGGAAGGTTGAGAATTCAATCCCAGGCAGTGACAGTTGTTTCTTTATCAGGGCACAAAGAGAAAATATTTGCTGCAAACTCCACAAAGGGGTTAGGAAGGGCATCTGGCAAGTAAGCACTCAGTTCCATTCAATCTCCCCAACCCTACCCTGAAGCAAGGAATTACAGGGTTGTAAAAAGAAAAACAAATCTATTGTATACCTATCATAAATCTGTTCATGCAAGAAGTTAAAACTTGTATAAACTATGCCATATGACCTATATGGAAGAAGGGATAGGCTCTGGAGCTATGAACACAAAATTGGCTGCTCTTCATCTCCAGAAGGTGCCATTTGTAAGTGGAAAGCCAGGAATGGTTGTCTCCTAATCATCCACCGTTTTACATCCCTCATACTAGTATCAATCCTTTTTATTGGTGGCAGCTGTTGATCTTTATTTTCTCCAGGCTATCCAGTTAATTACACTCATCAGCTTCTGGGAGAAGAATATGTAGATGATGTCTTAATCTTATTTCTTATTTACAAAAATAAAAGTTATGTTTTATTCCAGGAGGAAACTACTGGAATTCTATTTTATTCTTGGGTATAATAATAAGGTATTGAAACTCTGGCAGAATTTTTCCTTTCCTTTTTACACCAAAGAGAATCAAGTTGGGATAATCTTGAATTTGCTTTTCACTTCTTTCTGACTCTCAGGGAAAAGTTGATGTCTATGTATTCCTTTGTATTCCTTCTTTGGGGTTATTCATGTGTTGCTCTACAACAATGGCAAATGAGAGCCAGTTTGGTATAATGGTTAAAGCACTGGGCTAGAACCCATGAGTTCTAGTCTCACTTTAGGCATGAAAGCCAGCTAGGTAACCTTGGTCTAGTCCAGGGGTCAGCAACCTGTGGCTCTGGAGCTGCATGTGGCTCTGGAGCTGCATGTGGCTCTTTCACCCCTCTGCTGTGGCTCCCTGTCACTCAAAATATGTGTCACAACCGTCAATGTGTGACACCCACTGGCACACAATTTATTGAGCTTTTCAACCTCCAGTAGGCTAACCATAAATCCAACAAAAGAGAAGTTTCAGAAGAAAACAGAATGTTTAATTCAACTATATATGCTAGTTTTGTGGCCTCTCAAGAAATAGTCAGATACGGGAAGGGTTTTGTGGCTCCAGGTGTTTTCTTTTCTATGGGAAACAGGTCCAAATGGCTCTTTGAATGTTTAAGGTTGCAGACCCCTGGTCTAGTTACTCTTCCCCAGCCTTACAAAGCAGGTAATGGCAAATGACTTCTAAATTCTTGCCACGAAAACTGCAGGGACTTGTCTAGACTTCAAAAAACAATAATTAATAAATAACCCACACGATTATAGGGCAATTGGAATGAAAGAGATGATTAGAACTATATAGAACTTAATTTCTGGATTTAAAATAAGCAGCGAAGATGAAAAATCTTCAAGCAGTAAATACTTGTTTTTATTTGCAGCTTATTAGCTTTCACGTATGGCTTATCTTTTAAGAAATGTCTACAAACTATTTAAATCTGAAAGCAAAAATATGTGCAAATAGAATCTTGCCATTGACATTTGAATAAACAAAAGGCATCAGATAGACATGCATTCATCTGTGTTAATCTTTGCATTGGCCCTAGAATTTTGCTACAAAAATAGAGAAAATAGATTAAAAAAGGAAGGCCTAAAAGAGAAACTCTAACAACACATTGGATATAATTTTACCTCTACAAGTATTTATCATTTTTTTTCAGAAAACTGATTAACAGATTATGAGCTAATCTCTTGTTAAGAAACAAAAATGTGAAATTATAAGATAGTGGAAATAATGAAGAAAATGATTAAAACAATTTCAAAAACCTTAAGAAGGTAGAACTGCTAACACTTTCTTTGCATTATCTTTTCACAGTAGGAAAGAACACTTTTTAAGATAATTAAGAAAAGGGATGGAGATTGATCCTAAGAGCCCACTTTACCATTTTAAACAAATTCAGGTCTCTAAGGCCAGGCAAATTATATCTGCAGGATACTGAAAGATCTCTCAGAATTTACTATAATCTCTGGAAGCTATTGGGGGAAAAATAAAGTACAAAAGCCTGAAAAAAAAAGCAAATATAAACTCAGTTTGAAAAATGGGATGAGGAGGACCCTAAAAAGTTAAAGAGCCGTTGGCTTAATAACTGCATTGGGTAAGGTATTAGGAGAGATTGCCAAGCAGCATGTCAGCAAGCACTTAGGAAAAAAATCCTGCCATTATCTGAATAATCATGTCTTTGGCAAAATAAGTCACATCGGATCAATCTCATCCTTTGGTGACTACTTTGGTGAGCAAATGACTGCTGTAGATAGCGAATACCTTGAGTTCAGTTAAGTATTTGTCAAGATCTCCTATTATAATCTTTTGGACAAACTGATGGGTATTGAATGGCTTAGCAAATAGACAGGTGTGTCCAAAAGATCCTCCTAAATGGTTCTGCAATAAAGGTATCAATTGGGATCCCACTGGAGTCTATCTGCTGGCTATTACTATTCAACATTTTTATTAATGACCCATGTGATGGAGTGGAAGGGATTCTTATCAAATGTACAGATGACACCTAGCTACAGGATTGGCTAATGCCTTGGAAGACAGAATTGACATGCCTGAATATTGCCTGAATATTGTTCAGATTCAAAGGAATAACGGTCAGTAGTGACAGGTGTAAAGGAGCGTGTCAGGACAGGAAAAAGCAAACAAAGCGCAGATATGGAATGGACTTACCTGGCAGCAACAGCAATAGTACTTAGACTTATATACAGCTTCATAGTGCTTTACATCCCTCTCTGAGCGGTTTACAGAATCAGCATATTGCCCCCAACAATCTGGAACCTCATTTTACTGACCTCAGAAGGATGAAAGGTTGAGTCAACCTTGAGCCATTCAGGATCAAACTGCTGGCAGTCAGCAGAATTAGCCTGCAATACTGCATTCTAACCATTGCACCATCCACGGCTTGTGGTGTATTCTCATGCATTCTCACAATGCATGTGAGAAGAATTCAAGAATGCAATTGGACCACTGGTTGAATATGCAAGCAGTGTGATGCAGCAAGCAAAAGGACCAATCAGATTCGGGCTGCTTTAAGTGTTGGCTCTGGAAATCTTCTTGATTTTTATCTTCTTGATTCTTCTGAATAACTCTTCTTCATGATCAATCCTCCAGATACTTGAAGATAGCTATCACATTACGCTGCAGCCTTCTCTCCTACAAGCTAAACTTACCCAGCAACTTAAACTTATTGTATGCTTTTCTTTTCTTAATCATCTTATTTGCTTTCCTCTGGACATGCTCTAATTTGTCAGTAGCCTTCTTAAAATACAGTGCTCAGAACTGGATTCAATATTCTAAATGTGGTGTGATCAATGCAGAATAGAGAAGGAAACTGAGTTCTTTGATCTTGTCATTATATTTTGATTGATACAGCCTAGGAACTGGATCTGTATTTGCTATATCACATTGCTGATTCATGCCCAGCTTGTGTTCCTTAGGCCACCAGATGCTTTTTGCATGAACCACTGCCCTGTATTGTGCCATCCATCCTATACTCATATTTTATTTTTTTCCATAGTCAAATATAGATTTTGCATTTGTTCCTGTTGAAATTCATCCTGCTAGTTTCTGCCTATTGAAGCAGATTATCCCAGCTTTCCTGAAACGTGAAAATCTCTTCTAAGGCTTGTAGCTTTAACAATAAAACTGATATTGATATTGAATGAATATTCATTTTTTTTTGTTTTCTACTTTTTTATCTGCATTTAATACTACAAGGCACTTACATAATAAAATATTAAAAGTCTAAGCATATTATATAAATATCATTGCATCAAAATAACATAATGTATTAAACCTTGAGAAGATGGTGCAATATGGTTAGATTTAATATGTCAAAGTAATAAGCTAGTTCCATATTAGTATTTTTGGAGGTACTTTCAGTTCCTACAAATATCAGTCATTTATTGCACTATTTTTTTCTGTTTTTATTAGCACTGCAGTGCTTTTGGTTGTACTTTATCAAATAAAATAAAAAAGAGAAAAAAAGGCGATCTGTTCTGAATTGCTATCTTTGCGTAAGCCTGAAAAAAAAATTGATAATTTTTTAATCCCTCCTCCAAGTCATTTAAAAGTACATGTTGAAAGAAATTGGCTCCTGTGGTTATGCTATTCAACTCTTCTCTTCCAGTTTAACATAGAGCATTGTCATATATTTGTTCAGTACAATTGCTGTATCTCCCTCATGTCCATTTTGTCTATAGAAGCTCAGCAGGTCCCTACACGTTTAAGAGGCTCTCCAGTATTGGAACCTATTCACTCTCTTCCAAGGAAAAGCCTTTGAAAGAAAAGGTGGCTTTTTTTTTTCTTTAATCCTTTTAGAAATATTCTAGATTGTTATTCTTCCCAGCATATCTCTAAATTTTCTCCATTTATTGGAAAATAGTTTTGTTTGTTTTACTTTAGAAAATCTGTCTGCACTACACAGTGATTTCAACTGGAAAGAACACTGAAGAGAATCTGTTTGAAATAGGGTCAATTGGCTGGGCCTCCTTTGAGCACCATCAATGACTTTGTATGATCTTTTCTTCATAGAGACCTTTTATCTCCTGATAAAAGTTCAAGACAATACCACACATTCCCCTCCTTTTTTTCTGATAGTATCATTTTAACTGTGTGTAGATGGAGAAAAAGACACCACAGAGGGGAAGCCCTGTGAAAAATGCATAGCAACATCTTGCTAGGTAAATAAAGGCAGGCTTCTAGCTAGAAAGAATACTGAAATAACAGGCTGTCAGTATAAACAACTGCATCAAAGCTATGCCTGTATTGACTGATCCTTCTAGCCAACAGCATCAGGAAGCAAGCTGGTAAAATGAAAGATCCCAGCGGAAAAAGAGGTCGAACCTATAGACAAACTCAAAAGGAGAGAATTGGGTGGGTCCCTGTGCTTCTCTTATATGTGGCTTAGAATTGCAACAAGGTCAGGAAATAGCTAAATAAACAACAGGGGTAGAAGTAGATCCTTCCACAGGAACAAAGCAAAGAAAGGTAGGCTGAATAGCAAGAGAAAGTGAGGTCTATATGATTTTACCATTGGCATCCCAGTCTGATTATTAAGAAGAATTTTGAAAAGCTGTGAATAAAATGATTAAGAAATAGGTCCATGTAAAACATGTAAAATGGAACCAAAATTTTTAGTACAATCAACAATCATGATAGAATAAATGATTAAGAAAAAAGGACCTTGAAAGAGAATGCGGCAGC
>JANHZT010007397.1:17247-29607 GCA_032468215.1 Stegonotus admiraltiensis | reverse complement strand
TCTATTCTATTCTATTCTATTCTATTCTATTCTATTCTATTCTATTCTATTCTATTCTATTCTATTCTATATGCTCTGGAGATAAGAGGTCAATTAATGTTCTAAGAGTACCAGGATATTTTTTCCCTTCATGTTAAGTGGACAAGACTTCAACTATAGCATGTTCTATGGAAAATAGAACTACATACTATTTAACTTGGAAGCAAGTTCATCATTGAGCCCATGGGAATTGGCATTGATGGATCTGTCCCAAGCATCAGCTTGAAGTTCACAGGTGCCTCCCTAACCCTCTCTGGCAAAAGTGTCTACACAGCAGAACAGAAGTCAGGTAAACTTATGCCAGAAATCTTGACCTCCCCAGGAGCCAACAGGATGAATTAAATGGGAAACGATCAATGGAGCAAGAAGGAGATGGGGGTTGAAAGCCAATTACTTTGTTTCCTTGTAAGCAATGAGAGCGTCTCTTTTCAGGGCCCTGACCGAACTCCCAAGCCATCAAGGCCACTGCAAGTGCACTTCCATGTCATGCCCACTGTAATGAGAAGTGACAGCTGATGAAAGCTTTTCTTCATGGCCTTCTGACACTGCTGTTTTGTGTCGGCACATGTCAGGGTGAAGTGAGTCTAAACACAGAAAACAGCAAGCCTGGAGAATGTTTCACTGTCATTGGAACGAGTTGGGGAGTGGCAAACACCATGCCCCCATTTTTCCAAGGGAGTTGGAATGATTGGGTATCCAACTGGCTTGAAAGGGACAATGGAGGCCTTTATATTCATTCCACAAAAATTGTGTGTGTTCTTTGTGAGTGTGCAGACCTCAGCTCTGCAGCAAGCCCAACTTCCCAGTCACCACAGTATCTTGTTTGCATTACATTGAAGATCATTCACTGGAAATTTGTTTGTCATGGAGGGTTTGAAGTGGTGAACATTTCCCACATGAGTTTAGCTCTGACTTATTTTCCTCAACACTTTGCCCAGCTAGTGGCTTGAAACTCTAATCTATCATTAAATAGAGTAGAGTGAGCCATATAAATCAAATAAAAAACAGAAGAAGGGATCAGTTCTCTTCAACACTTCAATCCAGGGTGTTTCGTGGAGGTTCAGAATTGACACTCTGTCTCAATTGCACAATTTTGATTATTCAAGGGATGATAATTCATTACCAACCTTAAGCTGACACAATACATATTTGAAGTAAAACACAACATACCTGTTTTACGTCACAAAATGGCAGATATATGTTTGTATTTTAAATTGAGTCTCATTCGTCTTAGACAAACCTATTCTTCTAACTCCAGGATATTATTTAATAATCTTGCATTGCTCTAATTTTGTATATTTGAGGGTATATTCTGTATTAAATTTTTATATCCAATTACAATGGTGGTCAAGTGGGCTAACACTGGAATTGGAGAGTAATCTCAACACAACTCCACCAGTCTTAGGCAGCTGCTCTTGCTGAGGCCTTCTTGAATACTGAACAGATGATGATGATAACACTCTTATTTGGTAAACTGCAGCTAACTAACCACAAGAATATACCCTAGACGCACAATTAACACAGAGGTAAACTGCAACAGAAAAGTGAACACAGTGTAACAAACAACAAAAACAACAAAGCACCACACCATCTTATTCTGTCTTTCTATTTTGATGGATTTACATTCTGCTCTAGTTTCCAATTTATTTCAAGTAGTCTTTCTTTAGGAATAAAATTCATGTCCCGTCCTAACTATTATTCTCTGCACAATCATACTTCGGCTTAAGAACATACTGTTTTTTTTCCTTTTCTTAATTCAGTTCTTTGCAACACCTCCCCTCTATCATGGTTTGACTCACAATTGCAGTTTAAAGAAAAGTGACTGAATGGTTAATGTTAGTGTGGAAACATGTTGCCTTCTTCAGAATTTGTGTTTGGGATCAGTGCGAGAGGAAACTTTTGTCAGTAGATGATGAACATCTTCCTTACAACTCATTATTTGATTAATTATTTAGAAAATAAAGTTCAATGGTTGATGTGTCTTAGGTGAGAGGTTCTGTCTGGCAGGCTCCACCCAATTTGATAGAGTGGCCATTGGTGGACCATACATTGTCTTTCCTTTTCCCAAACTTTATGTCATGATCTTTGGAGTAAATACAATTTCAGGACCAAATCAGAGAATGGTATGCCAGCAGTTGCTGAGACTGAAGAAAAAAAAATCATAAATATATCCATTTCATCTTTTTTTCTTGTCCTCTCCATTTCTGTATTTATAACCTCCTCTTTTCTCTTACCTTGATTTCTCTCACTTCAATTCTCTATCCCTGTTTTTTCCTCTTTTATGTAGCTACAGCACACGCTCTCTCTCTCTCTCTCTCTCACACACACACACACAATATTTATACAGCAAAACACAGCAAGCATATACTTTAAAATATGCATACAGGGTCTATCAAACAATACATCTTCAAGGAAAACAAAGTAATAATAAAGTAATATCAATAAAACAATGGAGAGGTTAAGCACACATTCATGAGCTTTAAAATGCAATTTTCAATGTGTGCCTGATGGTAGCAAAGTTAGAGTATGCTTTATTTCTAGAGGAAGAATATTTCAAAGAATGGGTGCTGCAAAGAAAATGAACATTTGATTTTTCCCCATTCATGCTTCATCTTCATCTTTCCTTCTTTTCCCACTGTCTTTTCTCTTTCTTCCTTTGCCTACCTTTCTGGTGTAATATTCTCCTCTTCCTCCCATTTCTCCTTTAGCTGTTTCCCTTCCTTAGCTCTTCATTTTATCTCCATTTCATAAAAATAAGCCTTGAAATAAGCTTGCATTGTATATGGTGGATTAACCTTTCTCTTCTGCTGTTCAAACCCTTGCTCAGCAATTACATCTTAGAAAACATTCATGATTTAGCTTAGTTTAAGGCAGTGGATACATTTGGCATGTTGACAATGGTGATGCACAAAGTGTTTTGAAACTGAAACTTTTTCAGCTTAAGACACTCCATTTGAAGTTTGAAATGCTACATTTTGAGTTCAGCCCATTTTGGAAGTATACCAATGGTTCCATTTCACATTAAACAACCTACATCTGAGCTGAAACAAGGAGCTCAAAAATATTCCCAGGATGATCAAAATAATTCTGATTAGGTCAAAACAGCCCATTTGGAACTCCAAAAACATTCTGTGCCCAAAATGCTTTGCCTTCAAATTTTGACATACCTCTGATTTATAACCTGTCATTGATGTTTTCAAAAAGTGGAGACCATGATGGGAACAGCACATAAAAGCAAGCTACATATTCATTTTGACTCAAACTGATAACTTGGTTGAGCCAAACCATCCATCCACGAACTCTTCTATACCCAAAAGAATTGGGAGTTTGTCTTAGCCTGACAAGTATTTTTCTGAGTACTGAATAGGTCTGAAGAGTCAGAGAAGAAAGAAGGGAAGGAGGAAAAAAAGGGTGGGGGAGCTAAAGATAGTAGTTGTTGCTGAGAAGAGGGAAGGAATAGAGAAAATTAAGTATGTAGGCAAGATGGTAGGAAATGCTGTGGTAAAAGGAAGGGGGAGCAGGATTGAAGGCAGAGAAGAGTAATATGGATCATCTTTGCTTCATTCACCTCATAAAATCATTCCAAGATCCCTTCTGGCTGAATTTTGGCCCAAATCTGGAGGGGGAAAAAAAATCCAGGATTCGTTTCTTCCAAACCACGGTCATCCAGAATGGTTTGGCAGAGCTTTGGGGATATGATGTGTTTGCTCTGAGTTAATACAAAGCAAAATATGTTTTCTACTTCATTCAGACCCATATTTCTTCAAATGCCTATGACTTCCCAGGATGCTTTAGATCATCCAGCTTAACTTTGTCTCCCCCCCCCGCCCCCCGAGCAAATAGACACAGTTCCAAGGCAAGATACCACCATTTTTATTTGTTAAGAATGCCTTCGTGGCTCAGTTTGGAAAGAAAGACAATGTGGGAAGCTTGCACTTTATTTGGTGGCAGGCAAACATCACATTGTTACTTTATTTGAAAAGATTATTTGAGGAAATTTTAAAAATCAGATGAGGAAGGAAACCTGCCCTAAGGGAGATACCAACTGGCACATTGCTTTTATTTGTTTGGTTGATAGTTTGATTGGTTTGTTTGTCACCCATCTTTCTTTGACCTGCTAGCACAGCTCTTACTATCAGGGTTTATTACCTAGATAGACACAACCTGCCCATGTCTTACTTCCAGGGTTTTATCAAATAGAGAGGTGACTAAAAAAAAAAAGGAAGCAGAAAAGAGACAGATAGCTGGTGAATTGTTATGGACAAAGGCAGAGGAGATCTAAGTTCAGATAGTTCATTAAATGTGAAAGCAGATTGGATGATTCTGGACCACTAACTTTCCCTCAACCCATATTCTCCTAGGAAAAATGGAGTGCTATTTATAATGTTTTGAACTCCTGGAGGAAAGACAATATGTAAATCTAATGCACTGAAAACAAATGAAAAAGAAAAGAGAAAAGAGAAAAATGGAAAATGGAAAAGGGAGAGAGCTATGCAGTTAATTCTCTTTTTCCCAATTGTGCAAACTGCATTGTATTTTATGGACTACCCAATACAAAGAGTTTTGCACACAGTACTCTGTCACAAATTTTATGATGCAGAAGTCATTGGAAAATTACTTGGCCCCGTAGTCTTGTTTGAAGCCCTCTAGCTTGCATATGCATCAAACAGCAAACCCTAAAAGTGTCACAAAACACTTTGTCCACAGATAGCAACTCCATGTGCTAGGCAATTTCTCCAACTATTTTTATGGACCTCATCAAACATTGTGTCCATACTGTTTCTCCAAAACAATCTTTACTGTGCTCCCATTTTCTTTCTCCTTTAAGAGCCTGGCTTTCAAGTCAGAAGCTACAGGCATCACAACTCTGTACTTTTATGATGCAAGGGAACTGCCAAAGGAAACAGATGGGGCTTTATGATAGCAAATTGCAAAGAAATAAAAAGGTAGAAGGGTAATTCTGGTATTATAAAGCTCAGAATTTTTGTAAGACCATTTAGGATTGTTGTACAGCTTTTCCCCCTTTAAAAATAATAAAAAGGTAGGAGAATTGTTCCATTTCATTAAACTGCTACACTGCCAATGTTGAAAAACATGAAGTCTCTAAAAGTATTTTGTAAATCCCTTGGAGCCTGAAGAATCCTGAAGTTTGGACAATGTAGAGGTTAGCATCGAAGACTTTCAAAACGAATGATGATCATAGTAATTCGTCCCTCCCTCCCTCCCTGTAAGTTTTTTATTCTTCATATCTGCCTGGATTAGTCCTTCCAGTTTTCTTGGCAAGGCTTTTTGCAGTAGTTTGTTCTTCCTAGAGCAGATGGAGAGGGAGAAGACAAAATACACCCAGACCAGCTTTGTGCAGAATCGATGTGATGGCCCTCTGCTTTCTACTCTGGTGCCTCAATCACTAGACCAATATAACACTTCTAGAGCCATGGTGGGGCAGTGGTTAGAATGCAGTATTGCAAGCTAACTCTGTCCACCACCAGGAGTTCGATCCTGACTGGCTCAAGTTGATTCAACCTGCCATCCTTCCAAGGTCAGTAAAATGAGGACTCAGATTGTTGGGAGCAAAATGCTGACTTTATAAGACTGCTTAGAGATTGCTGTAAAGCACTATGATGTAGTATATACGTCTAAGTGCTATTGCTATTCTATACATTGGGACACCTGTTGGTACCATCCATTAGATTGTACCAGATTCCCAATGATCAAACTGTTAGTCTCCGTAGGAGGCTGAAAATGCAAAAGGTAGTCATATTTCCAGCACTAATAATGCCATTTACAATACTTTCATTTCCATACCAAGTCAGATTCAAGCTTTTGCCACAGAGTGTAGACTAGAGGATAGGAGCAGCAGGCTGAGAATTGTTGCCACTCTATAGTATCTGCTTGCAGCTCCTAGCTTCTTGTGGAATTTCTGGCATCTGAGGAGTCTCACCACTACCTCTTCCTCCCTGTATGACCACATTGAAAAGTATGGCTTCCAGCTTCAATAAGAGCTTGAAGGGTAATTTAGCAAGTGGCAACTGACCTTTGAGTTTGGAAGCTAGTTAGGATTGGGCCTGTTTAGTACATAGGTGGGAGAAAATTAGGACATTCCGAGGTTTTTTACTCTTTGAGGAAATTGAAAAATATTCTACAAGATGATAGTTGTAACCCAGCTCCAGCTAAGAAAATTATATGGCTGTCTGCAAATATGCAGAGTTGAGCTTGACTTAAGGGTTTTAGTCTTCTTTTCCAAATGATTGTTTTTTTCCCTCTTTCTACCAGCTTGAGAAGCCCCAGATATGTTTATGCAGAATGATGTACAAACTGAAGAAAGGAGATTTTGCTCTAGTCAGAACCTAACTGAAAAAGAAGATCCCTTGCTAGCTTAGAACTCATTTTTTTCTTTTCCAAAAACTGTCAGTTACATAAATGGGACATCACCATATTAAAAAAACAAAAACAAAATCCCACAGGTATATGTGGGATTGTATAGTTGCAGTCACCACCTTGACTTATTCTGTAGATAATCCTGTAGCAGGTAAGGCTTGCTGCTTTGCATGGCTTTTGTCTTCAGATGCATAAGCAAATATGCATTCCTTTTCTATATGAGGATATGTATTTGCATATACATTAGGTCTGTATGTCACTGAAAGCAAAGTATGCTTGAACAAAGATCTGGGTTTTAAATATGTCCCTTTGATATGGATTATAATGGCAAATGTAGCAAATATGCTTTCTGCCATGAAAGTGAGGAAGGAAGGAAGGAAGGAAGGAAGGAAGGAAGGAAGGAAGGAAGGAAGGAAGGTTAACCAAGAAAGTAAGAAAAATAAACCCTGCAAATGATTCAATCTGGTAAATGAAGAAATATGGAGGCTGATTTCACTTCAATCATTCTTACAGCTCTTAGATCTGGACTACAAAAATCCAGATGACCATGACAAGGCAGCAAAGAGATTTAGGAAACTCCGTAGCAGTACTATAGAAAAGAAGGGAAGAAGAGAGTACAAGGACTGCACTGTAAATGGTTTAATATATTTTATGAATAAAGAGAAAACCATGTGATAATCAAAATATCTGGCACTGGAATAACTTAGATAGATGTACTATAGCTGCTGCCTTTATTTTTCATTTTCATTTTTGTGTATAACATTTATTCCATTTCATTCAACTTTTTTAGACACCCACAAAGTGTTAGTTCTCTCCTCAGGGAGTCTATGGTGTCCACAGTCCAAGCATTTATTTTTTTTAAAAAAAATATTCTCTAGTTTTTCAAGAAACTGAAATGCAAAGTAAAATGTGTAGTCATGTTTCTTCCTCTATTGTAACAAGCGTTTACCTCTTTTTGGAAAAAATTAATCAAGAAACATGGACTTCCAGCATTGAAAGAATATATATGCTATCTGGAGAAAGAAGTATCCAGTTATTATTTTTAAATTCTTCCATGTCCCAGAAGTTTTCTCCATCTCTTCACCAGACTCCATAGCCTGAGAAATATCCTGCAAATTTCATTCAGTTACATTTTTTAAAAAAAATTAAATGCCTGTCAACGTAAAATGCATTGTGTATGTATGAAATATAGTATAGAATCTTTTAGTTAGAATCTGGTCACATATTATCTAAGAGGAATGCAATGCTTGCATAATTAACTCCGGGTAACAATTTTTTAAAAACAGAAACATTCAATCTAGGAATAAATATAAAAAGATTGTATTTAAATGATATGATTTTAACATCATACTTGGAGGTCCAGGAGTGTATTTTCATAGAGTTTAATCCCTGTGTACATGCATACAAATAAATAGACATATCATTTTATTTGACGGCACAGACAACTGGACATCCTGCTGCCAAGTTACCCAGTGGGTTTGTTATTGGAACATTTTTGAAGGATGATCATCTGCTTTCCTGGGGCAACTAGGACTGTGATTCATGGAAGAAGATGTGCTTTGCATGCAGAAAGTTTTATATAAGATCCTCCGGAGAGCTGCTGCTAGTCACAATTGATAATATTAAGGTAAAAGGACCTGGCTGGATGTTCTGACACAATAGGGCAGCTTCCTGGGTTTCACTAGATTTGTAGATCTATTACTTATTCCTAGATATATTCACTGTGCATCCTAGACACCACTTGACATCTTGGCACATGAGCCTAGGACATGTCATCTTTATGGCACATTTAGACATGACTGTAACAGAACATTTTTTGTAGGTTCCAAGTTAAAAAAAAAAGTATGCATCAAACAATGGGGGCGGGGGGAGAGACTGTTACTATGTCGCTTTGATTGATTTGTCAGGAAGTATAGCTGTGTGATTAACTCAGTCTTTGGAGTTCAAAAAGTTTATCATAGTTCTTTCACAGTTCCTGACTGAAAATAGGAGAGTCTATGAGCAAAGAAGCTGATCATATTTAACAAAATATTCAATTAATTATTTACAATATTTCTATGGGGTCTTTATAGGACCTAGAGCAGAGGTCTGCAACCTTAAATACTCAAAGAGTCATTTGGACCCATTTCCCACAGAAAAGAAAACACCGGGAGCCATAAAACCCTTCCCATGCCTGACTATTTCTTGAGCGGCCAGAAAACTAGCATATGTAGTTGAATTAAACATTCTGTTTTCTTCTGAAACTTTTCTTGGATTTATCCATGGTTGGCCTACCAGATGTTGAAAAGCTCAATAAATTGTGTGCCAGCGGGTGTACACATCAGCAGTTGCGAACCATATTTTGAGTGACAGGGAGCCACAGCAGAGGGGTGAAAGAGCCACGTGTAGCTCCAGAGCTACAGGTTGCTGACCCCTGATCTAGAGGCAATTTTAGAATTTAAAGTGATGATTCAAACTGCTTCCCATTCATCTCTTTTTGCAAATTATAATAATATTAAGACATTAAAATAAGGTTGGGTGTAGAGTGAATTGGCCATCAGATCCGTGTTCCGAACCCATTGGTGCTCATGGACTCATGGGTCCATGCTCCTTCTTTTTTAACATTCATATATTAAAAACAGAGGCAGGAAAGTTGATTTAAATGATTACTTATGTGAAACAGCTCTGATGTGCACCAGGTTTTTTCCTAACTTTTTGCTTCTATGCCACAAATACAGCAACATTTCTTTGTACCCGTAAACTTTATTAAAATATGTGCTTCTTCAGCCTTAAATTAAATTTAAAAAGTATTTTGACTCTTACAGAAATAGCATCAAAGTGAAGAAATGAGAGGATTACAATGCAAAGAAGTAACATAAAATAGCACATACAAAGGAAAGAAATTCCCCCTGCCCCATCAATTTAAAAAAATGTATGGATCTCTCTCTTGGCAGGCTTTAGATAGTTTACCCTACAATGCTGGAAAGAAAAGAAAAATAAAGCAATAACTCTCTAAAATAAATACACTTCATATGGTATGTTTTTGAAAAGGAGCTGCAAAATTCACAAAATATAAAATGATACTGCATCCATTTGCCTTTATTGTATCAGTTGTTCTGAAGAGTATGGAATTCATTCACCAGGCCTCTTGACAACCTGACTTGAAATTTTCTTTAGCAACCAACTTGTGAGTGTATTTTTGCGAGATAAAAGCTGCATCCTTTAGCTTTTCAGCAAGAAAGTTGTAGGTTTACATTCAGAAAAAAAGGCATTGCAATCTCCAGTGGTGGAACAAGGCCCTGATTTAGCCATTACAGAAAAAACAACAACATAGAGTTTTGCCATTTACAAATCAGTACTTATCTTTAAGTTGTCTGATGATATTGTTTTAGATAAAGATATAATTCAGGCATAAATGTTGGTGAGTGAATGAGAGCATTACCTTTGAGAACATTTTCTGATTCTCTTACTGCTCCAAGAGCTGAACATCACAACTTTATAAAATATATCTTCCATGTTAGAACATTTCAGTTCGATGTCATCTACAGAGATGCAAACACTGCTCCAAGACAAAAAAAAAGTTTCATCTGGAAATCTTCACCCAAATTCCAGGAAATTAAAAAGAGGAAATAACTCACAAGTTTTATTCAGATATTACAAAACTGCTTTGCTCCAGACTCTGAAAGGACAAACAACAGGCATTCATTTGCTGTAAGATATAATTTTTGACTCATATAGTGTTTCATCATGACACTAAATTGTTTTGCTGGGATATGCTATGCAAGCATGAGAGCTACACATGCTCACCTAATACACGCCACTTTGAGTTTTTAACAAAAGTGAGTCACACTTGAAAAATTAAGGTTAAGCTAGATGAAGTGGAGTTTCGGCCAGTCATTTGCTTTCAGAATGTGTTACTTTAATAAACAAATAATCAAATAGTCTAATCTGCACTTTACTTTGCTACAAGTTCTTTCCATCAACTTTTAAGCCTTTCCAGTTTCAACTATGAGGTGAAAGAAATCAGCCTGGAGCAATAGACTGGTGAGAAATAAGGTGTTGGAGATGGGAATATTTAGAGTGTTTCTTCAGCTTTTAGTTTAGCAGTAAAGTGATAGAAAAGGAATAAGACATGTATCAGCCACTGTCACTTCTAGTTTGGCTTTACAAGTGCAACTATGAACCTGACAGAAATATCAAAAGATGCATCATTCTATGTGGAAAGGTACAATGGTACAAATATTCACAGAGACAATGAGACAATTAATTATTCTAGATCTGTAATTACTGTAGATTGTCATGTCAGCAAACAATTGTCTAGGATTTGGTATAGAAGTGCCAGACCAATTGCAAACTCATATTATTACTTATATGGCATAAATTTTAATTGAGAATAATTTCATTGCTCCATGGGGTAGGTTTTTTTGGGAGGTGGGAAAGGGGAACTGGGGAATGAACCATAAATTAAACAGTGCTGTGCTTAGAATGGTTGTGTGGCATACATTTTAGGAAACCTGGAAGTTTGAGCTCACAAAATCCAACATAACACAGGTTGTGTCCATCTTGCTGCTGTTAGTGTTTTGTCTTTTAGAGTCACAGGCACAACAGCTGTTCCAGTAGCTGTTGGAATGAATGATGAGCTCAGAAACACCTAAGACATAAAAGTTGGAGATACAACAAAATATTTTCCTTCTTTGTCGGGGTAGCTATAAAATATTTACTCAAATGTTTTATGGCGCAATTTCAGAAAAAGAGGAGAGTTAGACATTCTGAGCTAAGAGGGAAAGCCATCCTGGTTGGTTGGAGGTGACTGATGACCCAATGACCTCTTTAGTTTAAGTGGGGGAGATGACAGGGAAAATGACTTGGCTTTCTTTTTTCCTACTGTTGACTCATCAACTCAACCCATCTGTCACTGGACTGTGGGCAGGGAAATCTGAGCCAATATAAGGCTTTATGGAGACAACAGGTGGGTGAGTCGGGGGTGGACGAATAAGGCTTTGAAATGCCTTTCAAACTATAATGAAGATATTTTATCTCAGTTAGTTTGGATATTGGATCTTCTTTGAGAAAACATCTAGATTTGGGGGTCACATGTTTGGACAAGGCCTCACATCACTCTTCAGTAAATGCCTAATGACCCGATCTCAAGGGTGTATATTAGCTTTAGTAATACAAACAGAAAAGTATCCTTACTTAGTAGGAAATTAGAATGTTTCAGCAAAGCTAAAATGTTATCTTCTGTTCCTCGCAGCTTTGAATAAAACCTGGTTTCTTGGGCTGCTGTCCTAATGCCCTTATTAAGTCACATGAGGATCAAGTGCATAAATAATTTTGTAATGTGTACGAAGAGTTGAAATGTTTAGTGACTTTTTTTACCCTGAAACTCACTGAAAACTTCTTTTCAGCCACTTTAGCAATGCAGAAGTCTAAATCTAACTTATATGAATTGACCAAGTAGAATAGATCAAATTGGAAAAATGTCTTTCAATCCTGATTATTTGGTTACCAACATGACCAACTAAAGCTGTTTTAAAAAAAAAACCATCTGGGCACTGATACTCGAATCCACAGACTGAGGCACCAAATTATTTTATAAAAACTCCAAAAATAACATATTGAAAATAAACGTCTCTGTCTCTGTGAGGTCTCATAGTCAACAGTCCTATCCATAAGTTAAGTGGCAGTCTTCTGGATTTGTGGAACTGGATCTCATAAATCTTGAATAACAAAACAAGTGAATATATGTTTGCATTAAAACAAAAATATTAATTGGAATCACTAGACTTTAGCACAAATATTAGATTTCCATCTCTATTGATATGTACAAAAATATATTTTTCCTTTTAATATGATTAAATTACTATTTTTTCAACCTTAATCCCAGCCAAAGTCATGGCCCGTCATCTGGTAGAACTTCATGTTGAATGGCCGATAGAATTCTCGCAGCCTTTGTACTACTTT
>JANHZT010007396.1:40912-59313 GCA_032468215.1 Stegonotus admiraltiensis | reverse complement strand
ACTACTGGTTCTGTGGGCGTGGCTTGGTGGGGGGTAATGTGACTGGGTGGGTGTGGCCAACTTTTTTTTTTTACTTTTAACAGCATTTTTTTAACAACCTTTTCGGCCGAAGGGGTTGCAGAAAAAAAATGCTTTTAAAAGCCTCTGACGATCCCAGCTGAGTTGCCTGATCGTCAGAGGCTTTTGTTTTCTTTTAAAAGCATTTTTTTTTTTGCATTTGTAGAAAAAATGCTTTTCAAAGTAAAAAAAAAAAAGCCTCTGATGATCGTGCAGCTCAGCTGGGCATGGGGGAGGCAGGGATTTCTGCTACCGGTTCTCTGAACCACACACCACCATCGCTACCGGATCAGGCGATCCGGTCCAAACCGGGAGCATTTCACCCCGATCACATCTATTACCATGTATGTTGGACTTTGTTTATGAACTTCCAGAACCACTGGTTCCTATTGATCTATAGAACAGTAGGTAAAATGGATCCTTATCTGAGGTCGCAACATTAATGTTCTTGCAAGGCAGGTCAAATTGTAGAATCTTCCACTGCCATCCTTGTGCTCTGTGGAACTTCTTTCCCCCATCATTTATTTTTGCACTAGCCCTACAGCTTTATCATTGATAAAGCACCCCAGGAGAAACCCCAAATAAAAGGGAAACTATCTGCCGCTCATTTTTCTTTGCTATTCTGACAAGAACTGAGTATCTGCTCTACAAATTCTGCATTAGATAAGGTCCTAGCATCAATAGAGCTTCTATGGTACCACCCTCCCAAACCAAATGCCTTCCACATTGGTTGAAACAACAGTTTCCATAATTCCCAGCCAACAGTTTAAAAAGCTTGTTGTAACCGGTCAGTGGCTGAGACCTTTAAATGTCTGCTTGATCAACGTTATATGACTTTTATGTCTCTTACTTTCCATAGTCTCCTTCTGCAATTGTAGCTTTTGGGCAGTGAGCAGAACCTGGTGGAGAAAGCTGTCACCCTGATGGTGGATCTCCCTTGAAAATTGAAGGGCAGACAAACGGAGATTCTGCATGTCTTGTTTTAGTCTCTAGATCACAAACATAAAGAGCTAGTGTTATGTTAGGTCATAGAAATTCAAGGTCTATTTATAGATCTGGGTTTCACCCCCCCCGTTAGCACTAGCAAAAATACTTAGACTTATATACTGCTTCACAGTGCTTTACAGCCCTCTCTAAGGGGTTTACAGAGTCAGCATATTGTCCCCAACAATCTGGGTCCTCATTTTTATCAACCTCAGAAGGATGGAAGGCTGAATCAACCATGAACTGGTGAGAATCAAACTGCCAAACTGCAGGCAGCTGGCAGTCAGCAGAAGTAGCCTGCAGTACCTCATTCTAACCACTGTACCACCATGGCTCTTACATACCGTATTTTTTGGCGTACAAGACACTCCGGACTATAAGATGCACCTACCTTTTTTGGAGAGGAAAGCAAGAAAAAAAATCTGCCTCCCAGCAATTTGCCTCCTTGCAGCAAACAACCTGTTTCAGTTTCAGCACAACCTAATTAGCACAAGCAGCTGATTGTCAGTTGGATCGTCCTGCCAAAGATCAGCCGTTTCAGGCTGCAGGGATTGCCATAGTCTATTGCTGCCTCCACGTGCCCCATTTTCTGGGGGAGGGGGACAGTGGGGGGCTACATTCAGTGTATAAGATGCACCTAAATTTTCGCCCTCTTTTATGGGGGGAAAAAGTGTGTCTTATACTCCAAAAAATATGGTATATGTACACAGTTTATGTAATGGTCTGCAGGAATACCCTTGAGAGTAAGAAGGGAAAAGAGGCGCAGCCAGTGCACTGGTCAGATAAGAGAGATCTCAGTCTGTAGAAGGAATGAGGGCAGAGAAAGAAGGGAGCTTTTTTTAGTTTGTTAGAAATAAAGGCAAGACGGGGAGATTCCATGCTCTCTGATATGCAAGAATCTATTATTGTAACCCTACAATAAAGGGTTACAATAATATGTTAGTGGTCATGGTTTTGAGTCATGGTTTCTTGTTCAGACTATCTCAAATGGCTGACAATTTGAAACATGCTGAACCTTTCCACTTGTAATAAACCTCTTTACCTGCATGGCTCTGTGAAGCTGGATCGCAATGGATTTTGCAGTTCCATGAAATTTTTTCATATTATTATAATAAGCAAAATTATGTTCTGCTGAGCTGTTCCCAATTATTCCTTGATTCTGCTTTTAAGAAAAATAAGCACCTGTTACTCTGAAGACAAGTAGTTTCAGAATTAGAAATTTCCAAAAATCCAGCAGTATAAAAAGCAGTAATAATCATCATCACTATAAAATTAATTGTTAAGCTTTCTAACAGTGTATTTGTGTCATTCTGAGCTTCAGTGAAGACTTAAAAGCATTTTCTCTAGAATCCACAATGTCCTCTACGCCTCTATAGCAGAGGTGTTCGATCTTGGCAATTTTAAGATTTGTGGATTTCAACTCCCAGAATTCACAACCCCCCAGAGGACCAGATCTCCAAGGTCTCTTCTAACTCTGGTGATCAATAGTAAGTGGAGCAAAAGAACAGGAAACAGCCTAGGTAGAGCCAGGAAGTAACCATGAATGGAACCAATTAAATTGGAGCAACCAATGGCTAGTCATTCTTTCTTTCCAATCCAGAACATTTCATTTGCAATTCATTTGCTTCCTTGTATGGGTATTTTTCGCTATAACCTCATTGTCCTGGAATGTACAAACACACTCGATTGGGCCCATTAACCCATTAAGGTTTGCACAGAGGACAAAAAACAATTGACTCTTAAACCTTAAGGTCATACTTAAAAAGAAAAATGCAGGTTGGGTAAAGAATGCTATATAAACACCACATTTCAAGCCAATTCTTTATTGATAGCAATTATGCATGAAAATTGGAGAGTCCTGCTACCCAGCCTGATCCTCTTGTCCTGTAACTGAGCCTGCATCCATTACACAAAGCTGAGTTCAGCAAACCTATGACAAGGAAAGAAGCGAAGGATTTTTAAAACAGAATCCTAAGCCTGTAGAGAAAACAGTGGAACTCACTAAGTTAGAATTCAGTAAGTGAGAAGATGGAGTCATATATTGCGACTATAAACCACAGTAATTTTTGCTGACTTTCGTGACATAATTCTTTTGATGTGATCTGTGGATGCAAACAAAGATTAAGTGTTTTCTGCCCCTTTTTGCCTAATCTATCAGCCCTGAGTAACAACCACATTCCAGAACTTCAATAGAATGGAATTGAGGGCAATTCATTGCAATAAGAGCTGGCAATGCTCTTGAAAGGTAAGTGAGAAGACTATAGCTTAAATCTCTTTTTAAAAAAAAGAAAAGGAAGAAGAAAATCCTTACTCAATGAATGGCTCTTTGCCAGAATGATAAAATAAAATCTTTTTATTCACAAGACACTACAGCTCCAATTACAGATGTAAGCAATCTCTTTCTGCTCTGGTATAATCTACAGCAGGGGTGCCAAACTGGCAGCCCGTGGGCCGGATGCGTCACAAGCAAGCCACGCCCGTGCATACCGCAAAGGGAACAAACATTGCGAAGCTTCACATGAGGGCAACATGACGCGACTAATTTGACACCCGTGATCTACAGAATTAGCTAACCAAGGACAGCTGGAAATTGAGCCAGACAACTTCACTTTTAATCCCTTTGGATCAGATCAGCCATGAAAAAGTTTGCTATATTATCAGCATTCACAAACACACTTTGTTTCTAAAGGCACTTGGCTGAGATGGACAGCTATAGAAATCGAATAAATAAAGTAATAATAAATTATTCCAGCGATCCATTGTCCTATAACCATGATGGTAAACCTATGGCATGCATGCCAGAGGTGGCACACAGAGCCCTCTCTGTGGACACGTGCGTCATCGTTCCAGCTCAGCCAGCTGGTTGTCGGGTTCTGACGCACACACACCAGCCAGCTGGTTGTCAGGTTTCCGAGGCGCGCATGCGTGCTGGCCAGCTGGGGTTCAGGTTTCTGTTGGTTTGGTGCGCACGGTTTGGGCACTCTCTGCCTAAAAGGTTTGTCATCCCTGTCCTATAAGATCTCTGCCAGATCATATGCACATTGCATGTATACCAGTCACAGAGGCAGTAGAATTTTGAACAGGTTGTTTTCAAACAAATAACAGAGGAGACCTAAATCCTGGTGGATTTCTTTGGAAACAGGATGATGAATCCGATGGGACCCTTGGTCTAATTCAATCTCAGGCCATACATCTGGCTCAACTTCAGTAGCACTGAGCTAAGTTTCTCTGTTTTCTCGTGGCCAAACTTTCCCCTATTTTATTAGATATAAATATTTAATTAATGAGAATAATGAAGTGGTTGTCTAGCATGAAAAACAACCCGAATGGTATCAGTAATCTGGATTTGAGAATTTTCAAATCAGACAGTGAATATTGGGATAAACTAACTAGTAATAATGCATGAAAAAAAAAACCTTAAATATTGGGAAGAGTCTTTGGTCTTGTTTATTTACAGTAGTTTATTTTTATCCACATCCATACCTATTCTGGCTGATTTTTTTAAACCAAGAACTGGATCAGTCATTAAATACAATTATTAGTGCTTCAGTCAGGGAGAGAAGGTTGACAGATGTTTTCCAAATCTGCTTATGCTTAACTGCATTTTCAGAGGATTACTGAAACTCGCAGTAATCACCTGCACAGATAAGGATGTACGTTCAAACTAACATCCACAAAATGGATGTTAATCTTTCTTTATTCAGTGCTTTGCTGACCAAGGTACTACCTGTTAGATCACAACACAAACCACAATCAGTTTTGATAGTTTTCAGGTAGATCCATAACCAAAATCAGGGATTTTGTACTTTTTTAAAAAAAAAATCTTTTTGGTAACTATAGCCACTCTGACTGAAGAAAAGAAACCTAAAAAATGGACAGGCTGTTTTGGATTTCAGCTCAGGGTTTAAATTGGAAAGTCTAGGAAAAAAATATGTACAAAATAATAGGTTGAAGGAATGAACATGTTGTTACCTTTGCAAGCTTGAGATGCAGAAGGGCATTTTCTGTTTCCAGCACAATTATTCTTTCTTCTTTTGTCTGACAAAACACAGTTCAGAGGGGCCTGAACTTAAACGAGTGCAATGAGTGAGGCAACAAGCCCAAGTAGCTTATTATAATCCTTCTTCAGTGATTGTATCAATCAGCCTTTCATTTAAATCCCACCAATCACTCCATCAAAGAACTTGGGTCCCATCATGATAGAAACCTTAAAGCCTAGGTTTTCTAGGGATGGCGATATGTTTACATCAGGGGTGAAATGCTCCCGGTTCGGACTGGATTGCCCGATCTGGTAGTGATGGTGGATGGTGGTTCGGAGAACTGGTAGCAAATATCCCTACGCTCCCCCCTCCCCCACATGCCCAGCTGAACCGCACCATCATCAGAGGCTGTTTTTTTACTTTTAAAAGCATTTTTTCTACAACCTCTTCGGCCGAAAAAATGCTTTTAAAAGTAAAAGAAAAAAAGCCTCTGATGATCGCGTGGCTCAGCTGGGATTGTCAGAGGCTTTTCAAAGCATTTTTTCTGCAACCACTTTGGCCGAAGAGGTTGCAGGGAAAAAAATGCCTTTTAAAAGCCTCTGGCGATCCCAGCTTCGTCAGAGGCTTCTAAAAGTATTTTTTTCTGTAACCTCTTAAGGTTGTAGAAAAAATGCTTTTAAAAGTAAAAAAAGAAAAGTTGGCCACGCCCACCAAGTCACATTACCCCACCACCACCAAGCCCCGCCCACAGAACCGGTAGTAACAAATTTTAGATTTCACCCCTGGTTTACATGTATTCTGTTATTGTACTCATCTCCAACTGGATCTCTGAAATACTTACTTAAAATTTCAAATGACTTGTCCCACCCACCTGCCTTTTGAGTCCCATTTGTTTTAGGCATATCAGAGTTTGTGAATCTGAAGTTCTCAAGTGGAGGTCTGGTGTTTGCCACTCCAGTAGACTGGTAATATCATCCACCATCCATTTTTGAGTTCAATGCCTTTTAGATGTTTTGGGTCTACAGCCCCCATTAGTATTTGCACATTTGTTGGCTCTGAATGATAAGGGTTTATTTATTTATCAAATTTATATAACTGCCATCTCATGATAGATGACTTTGGGCAGTGTGCAACAAAGATAAAAAGAGGTAGTTAATAAATACTAAATCATTTAATTTAAAAAAAAACCTATAAAAATTAAAAAGAAATTTGTGTGAAGAGATGTTAATAATTCAGTGTAAAGTAATGCAAGTGAAGGATACCAGTGGAGGGAATCTGGAATCTGAGATGAGATCTTCAGAAGATCACAGCTTTTTCTAACTTTAACTCCTGATCCCAAATGTCTAAAGACACCTTACATCACACTTCCTCTTCTCAAGGCTTAGAGGATTCGTTTTGGTAGCTAACCATTGATGGATGGATGATGTTACCATCACGTTGGTGTAGATTGTTACCAAAAACCTAGATGGGTAGATTTGCTGCATGGTGATACCGATTTACACCATCTCAACACTCACTCGCAGCTTCCGTTCCAGCTGCCGAATTTGTTGCTCCGACACAAAACCGGAGTTAACCGCGCTGCCGGGCTTCCTCGTTTGGAGCCGGACCATCTCAGATAGTCAAAGCCGAGGGAGACACTTCCCCGTCCTTTCTTCCACTTTCAAGGAAAGCCGTTTGAACCATCCAATCACAAGCCAAGACTAAGCTTCTCGGGGGTTGCTATAGCTACCCGCGGGGCTTTAAGCAGAGGAGCGCGCCGGCACACGCGGAACTTCGAAAGCGATCGCTTTGCAAAGTCCGGCGCGTGCCTTTTTGGGAGCGCTGACGATTGGGAGGCTTTCTGCCAAGAAGAATCGGTGGGGCACCCTCCAAATGGCCTGGCCTAGACGATGCACTATTCGCTTTCAAGTAGATAAGCACCATTTTCCATATGAGGCTTCGTTTTCCTCGTGCTTAAAGGAGAAGTTGCCGAATACTGAGAGAAAACAGGTCAGAGACACGAAACAATCATGTCTGATGTACCCCAATATTCCCTGGCCTTTTCTTCTTTCGTTTCTCCGGCTATCGGAAACAGAGGAGTCTCACTGATGTTACAAGCAGAGCTTGGTAATACTAAGAGGAAAAAACAGCATTCCCACGCTCATTGTTATCTGCAGCAGGCAGCAGCGCTTGTTTTTATTCGATGGACCAGCTACTCTCCTGGAAGAAATGCCACCCACCCCACCCCCCCGCAAACAATTATTTTTAATCTAAGAATCAACTCTGCCCGTCCATTTTTCCAGCACTAGGGCTCTAAAGAATAAGGTAAAAAATGCTTGGTTTTGAGCTTAACCTCCCGTTCAAGCTGGCACAACAGAGCAAAATTATAAACGAGTAGGAAGTTAAATGCAGTTTTAAAGTCTATTTCTAAATACGCAGTAGGTCTTGATTGGAGCCATCTCATTTCTCCTTCTTGGCATTTCCCCCAAATTTTCATAGTGGTCACTCTCAGGATTCTGGAAGCCACAAGATTGAGGTAGGTGCACAAAAAACTGATATACATATCCACAGTGGTGGTTATCCCATCTTGCAACACAATGAACACATTCAACAACCACATTCAACAGCCACTACGGTATTTCTTATTTGCAGCATAAGTAGGTACTTTGTCAAACTTGACCATACAGTACAAGGCAAGAATGCATTCTTGATAGTATTGAAGTTTTTAATAAGAGATGCCAACTCATTGAAATAATCTGTATAGAAGTGATAATTTATATGCGCTCCTCTAAATTTCCCAATATCCCTAAACCCTCTTAAAATTCTAAGTATACCCACTAGCTGAAAAAAATTGGAAATTCCTACCTAACACAGGGTCTCCCTCTGTATACTTAAGGGCATAATGGTTAGGGCTGTAGCTCATGGATTTGCTGTTGTCACTGAAGAGATCAAATGTATTGTTCATGCTGCAAACTTATTAAGATAGGACTCCCAATAATGGTGACAGGCTGTTGACGAGACATTTGGTTAGATTTGAATAACTGTCCTTGGACATGAATTTATGTGTATAAATGCGGTTAAACTCCACAATTTTCTACAGCAAGTGGGAAATAGCCATTAAATACAGTTGTATGTATGCCATTGTATGCCATGCATAGTTACTCATATGCACATCCACATCCACACACACTGTAGTTCTATATATTTGATAATTTTCTGCTTTGGTACATAAAGATTACTTAGCAATTTTTTTGAGGGCCAGAGCTGCTCTTAAAAGATTTTCACGTCTGAAGAAGCTGATTATTTCAAGCGTTTTGTTACAAACAACGAGATCACCTTCTGAGGCCTGACTTGAGAAATTCCGCTGCATAATTTCTGTAATATCACAAAGGACTTTATAGCAATAAAAATATGTGATTTGTTGTTTCCTATAAGCAAATCCCTAAAAGGTCAAGCATTTAAGGTTACATACAGTACAAGTTGATTTTTTTTCCATGACTGTGAACATAGATTGGCCAAACATGCATATATACACCACAAAATTCATCTAGTTGGGAAATTTAATGAGAAGACATTATTTGGCATCTGCTGTTTGTAACTTTAGAAAGGAGTGCAGCTTTGTATTGTGTATATAAAATATTGGTTGTGGTAAAGAAGCAAGTAGTAATCACTATCAGAAATATAACTCTAAAACAAACATTAAATTTGAAGCTAGAAACAGAATGGTTAGACAAAGTTCTGAACTTTTTAAAATAGGCATAAAATTATGAATATTTTACATTTTACTTTTATGTAGGGAGGTATGTACTGTATCTACAATAGGGTTTACTAATTTGAAAAATTAAGAGAAGTTGATATTCATTACTTGCATTAAATTAAGTGTACTAAATAAAGTATATTAGAAACACAACTCCATTTCTTTTCTGTTTCCAACTGTTTTTTTAAAACATAATTTTATCTTAATTTTCTGTCCTACCATAAATGATTAGTCAGAAGCATGAAAACTGAAAATCCCATTTAAGAAGCAGGAGCAGATATGTAGACTATTTTCCTATGCTGAAGAAATGCACTGTGCATCAATGCCAGAGCTTATAAAATTCAATTTGATAAGAGTAGTAACTTATGCATCAGATATTAATTGCTGTAAGGAGAGCTATCCTGCAGAAGTATTCAGACACACATTCTGGGAAGTAAAGAAGCTTTTTTCCACCTTCCCAGAAATTAAGCATGGTTTTTTAAATGCAGTCATACGTTAAATTGCTGTTTGTTAAATGTAAGTATTGGTTTTTTTGGTTTTTAATTTATTTCCAGTAGCTATTAAATGTTATGAAACAGCTATATTTGAACTACTGGAACATTATTAGTTATTCCAAGTTCAATACATTATATAGAATACTTTGTACTATGTACTTTGGATTGCCTTACAGGTGTTTAAATTAATTGTTAGTTGTAATTTAACTAATAAGGCTTTATTGTGATTTACTTTTTTTATACTTGGCCATATTTTGCGTCTAGATGAAATAACACGGGGGTTTAATTCTCCCAGATTATAATTCCTAGCAATTGTTAATATTGCAACAGAAAATATGTCTGAATAATATGAACAAATACTCCTGATCAGACATTATACAGTGCAAAGTTAAATACAATACAAAGTTTATTAAAAATAGGTTGCAAGTGAAATACAGTAGAAATGGGAAACCACAGCAGTTCTTACGTTGTTTTCTCCATAATGCACTAATAGATATGAAAAGCATTTTTATTCATATTCACATGGCTTGAATGCCCAATAAGCAGGTTTGGACAACTATGGCAACTTTACTACCTGTGGACTTCAACTCCCAGAATTCCTGGCTCAGGAATTCTGGGAGTTGAACTCCCCAGGTCATAAAGTTGCCATAGTTGCCTGCCCCTGCCCAATAGTGTTCAAATCCACTCCACAGTAAGTAATATTTCTTTCCTTAAATTCTAGCAGCAACAGTATTCCAGCCACAGAATATCTAGTGTTCTCAAGATAAATTGGGGGACACCTCCTTTTTTCCCTGAATAACAGACATAACAAGCATGCAATCCTTCATTAACACTTTCAACCAATTTAATTTCCTACTTCATATTTAACAGGTGAACATTAAAAGAACACTTTCAAATAAGAAACCTGAACTATGTAAAAAAAATATTTACACTCCAATTTTATCATTAACTTGCATTTATTTTTTTATCATACAACTCTTATTAAAAGTGATTTCTAAGGCAGTAAAGTCTACCCTCTGCATTTGGAAGTGTGCATAATTCCCTAAATATATATTTATAAGAGAACATATTATACAGAAAAATCATCTAAAACTCAATTAAGGACTTTATCAAATAGAAAATTTGTTTAGAATCACAATATATTGTTTTAAGCATCACACAATGCGAAAAAAAAACCTAAGATGAGGTCTTTATTCTTAACATCAGCTATACATATAGCTGAAAGATCAGCGGGTGAAACAGATTTCAACCATTTAAAAATTAAATAATCCTGCAACATAGTGTGTAAAATAGCTTGAACTGCCAACATCTTCTACAATTCTACAATATAAAGAAAAAGAACAATAGCTAACTAGAGGTACCTTGACCAGCACTTTTCTATACGAATGTCTGATGACATGCCATCAGAATATTGCCAGGTTCCCTCAAAGGAAATTCTTACTGAAAGGCAATTTTTCTTTCCTTTTGCAGCCACAAGTAATCACATTTCCCCTGTGTGTAGTGTTTAATTGCCTGCTACTGATAATTGACATCTTTAGTCCATTTGTGAATATTTAACTTTGGTTTTATCTTGGCTACAATGGAGCTACCACTTTAAGTTTATTCCATATTGCTAAAGTGTGAAATTTCAGAATAGCTTTAAAACAATACATACGCACACACGCACACACCACCTACCCAGTGTCCAATATTACTTATTTTTTAAATTCTTATCAATGTTTCAAAACTCAAGTTTTAGAAGTGATTAATACTTCAGTGTAAGAAGAGATAAGACAGTGGGAAAAATAGGATGCATATCTTGTTACATTGCTGGACTGCCATCAAAACAAGTCAAGTATTTAATGTCCAAAATCTAGATGTACATAGAATAATCTATGTGGCTTAGTATGGACATGATAATGGAGCCCTTTTACTTATAATCAAGTGTGTTCATAGCAGGAGTTTATCTATAGAAATCCTTATTAGGACTCCTAATACTAGTGTTCACTATTATGCTACTAATCTGAAAGACTAGCTCCCAAGATCTCTTAGAAGTTTATATTAACTTACACTTGTATCAAACCTACAGTGCAACAAGCAGTGGTAGTTAGGCAGTTCAAGCTACAGCCACTCTTTCTGCTTAACAGATGTTTACATGTTTTGTAAAAGACTAGGAAGCAACAATTCCAGACAGTTCCAAAAGCAGCTAAAGGACAATGATGTGGAAAAGGACATGACACTTGATTTATTTAATTAAAATATATTTTACAGTGCCTCAATTGTATAAACCACAAGCACTTGGCAAATAATTGATTTTCTTGCTATTGCAACATATAGTTTAGAAAGAAATAGTCCAGACGGAAAAAAATATCTCATTTGGTATGAGATTCTTCTCCTTGAACTGCCCAACTCTAGTTCCATAGAGATTTTCTGGTTATTTGATAAGGTGACAGTTATCCTACTTTGTATTTAATTCATTTTCCAATTCTGTTAATTTCCTAGATGCCTTTACTTTGTTAGACACATCTTGACCCTGGGAAAAGAGTCTTTGTCGCTCCCGGAAAGTCAAGTTCTCTGGTGCACCAGGTATATCTGTATCTTGACTGCAGGAAATATAAAAAATATTCAATGTTATAAAAACACGTTATATTTTAAGTGCAGCTATTCTGTTTTTCTAATTAGCCTTGGTCTACAACATTCACACCCTTTTATTTAAAATCAGATAATTAATTATTAAATAAACATTAAAAATGGACATATAATTAAATAGCCATTTGTCATCATTAAATAGTTCATACTATTAGAGCATTTGTTAAACCTTAGTTTAACATGCCAATGAAACATTAGTGTAGCTATTAGGAAATCTAAAATATTTTATATAGGGTGGGTTCACATTCAAGATGACTCCAATGCCCTGCTTCTGGATTTCTACATATAAACTACATGTCAAGATTACATATACTGACTTTAATATAACATTTAGCTTCTTGTTTGATGTGCATTTATATGCAAGCACAGGACAACACCTATTTTTCCTCTCACCACTTCTCTTTTATGATTTAGGGTAGACAGAGAGAGAATGACTCACCCTAACTTATCCAGAAAGCTTCTAAAGTTAAAGATGAATTAAAAGTTGTTGTCCCAGGCTAACACTTTACTCAGTACACCATACTGACACTTACGAGTGCTATTATTACTATAAAATATTTAAATCTTTTCTGAACATTCTTACTGGATGCATTGCTATGTTTAAAAATATTTTAGATCTTTAAAAAGCTTTAATTACCTAAACATCAACCACAAGTATATGTCAATATCGCACACCAATAAAGCAGTATTTAAAAGCAAAGTTATTTCCATTTTACCTTTTCAATTTCTTCTCTCTTGGGTCTGAATAAGGTTCCTGTGAACCTGCAAGTGCTCCAGTAGATCCAGTGTAGTTTGAGCCTTTGTAAAAAGAAAGTAAAATAACAATAACTATTTTTTTTCTCAAAAGGTGCAGTGCTTTAAATGGACCTGACTCTATACTTTCAGGTCTAGTCTCCTAACACTACCAGCTCCCTTATAAGAAAGGGAAAAAAAATATTGAAAACTGAATATAATGTCAAATATTTCTATCAAATGACAACTTTTCATCATGGACAATATAAATGAAATCAAATATATATGAAACAAATATCCAAGCTTGCCGAATCTTGCATATACAGATTGCCAATATTCCAGTGATTTAATGAAATTTAAGCAGTTTGCATGAATAATTGCAAAATAAGCTTTAGTCTTCCTGTTTATAAGACTAGATGAAAACATATCCAGTAACATCAGGAACTTTTGCCTTTATATTTCCCAAAGAATAGATTTATAAGAGATTAAGAATGTGCAGAATTTGAGAATATAGTTTTATGACAACTTTCCAATATATTCTTTTATCTGCACAGTCCACAATGAATCTGTAACTCTACAATGCCTATTTAGAAATGCTATTTTTAAAATGTCTATTTTGTATACATTTTGCAGCACTGCACCTTTATACTTTGCTCTCATGTGAACAAACAAAACAGCAAAAACAGCAAACCCTTTACACTACCAATGAATTTTCCCCAAAGGCCACAAGATTACACACATCATTTGCATTTGAAATATCAACTCATCCCCACATTTCATAGATTCTCACTTCTGCTATTTGTACTGGTTAAGTAAAACCATCTCTTCTGGCCACAAAACATTTGAGTTTTCAAGTAATATTTTTAGTTTTTAAATACTGCATGTGTTTTTCTTGTAAGCCTTGGTCACAAAAGCAGATATATATACTCCTTCCATTAGTAGTTTTATTCAGTTATTCAGCTTAAATATTTTACAGATTTCAGCAGTATAAAGCTGTATTTAATATCAGACTGGTGCCCAACAATTAGTTAAAGAAAACTTAATGCATGGGTATTTCTAAGAAATCTCAACAGAATTTAGTGAGATTATGAATTTAGTGAATTAAGCGTGAAACTGAATTTAGTGAGATAAACTTCTAGGGAAACACTAGGAATCTACTCGGAATATTAATATGATGTTGGTTAGAAATTAATTTTGCTTCATGTCCAATTTTAAATTTATCTTTTTTGTTGAAAAGTTTAAACATAGAAGCTTATCCACATTAGTATTAGTTATAGTTGCTCACATTTTATTCCCAGATTAAGGAGTGCCAGTCTTCTAAAGTAATCCCAACAATCTAATGGAAGGAGCTGGGAAAGTTTACTTTTGCAGAAGCAGAGTTTGCCATACATTCGTTTAAGGACAGCAATATGAGTGTTAATGAGATGAAGAGAGAAGCTGCGAAGTGATTTTGCATTATGTGCAAAGAGCTTTTTACTTTAGGCAGACATCCTTCACAAAAGATTGAAGGTTCAAATGGGATATGTGACCTGTTTATAAACTTAAAAATATTAAATAGTTATAATGGGATGTTATAGACCGTATATGGAGGTCAGATGAAACATCAAATTATATGGCATTTTTGAGTAACAACCCTTAGCTTGTTTATGTATCTCAGTAAGAATTATTAGGTACAGAAGCACAGAATCATAGTTGGAAGGGACTTTGGGGATAATCTAGTACAACCCTCTGCCCAGTGCAAGGTGTGACAGATAACCATTTACTTTCTAGTTGAAGACCTCTGATGAAGGTCTTCATGTAATAGCCTGTTCTACTAACTGACAGCTTGTACAAATATGGCTTGCATTTTTTCCTACTGAAATGGGAATTTTGAAATTTTTGTTAAATTCCATCTACTCATTTCAAGAAAATGCTCAATCTTTCTAGACCCTTTTAAAAAAATTTCCCACCTATATCTAAAGTATTAGATGCTTCTCATCTATTTGTGTCATCATCAAATTTTCTTAAGAGTCCCCCTCAGCATCCTCATCCATGTCACTATTGAAAGTGTTGATCATAACGGGGCCTAGGACAGAGTCCGCCAAATACTTCCAAGTTGAAGTAGAGCAACTAATAAGCACTTCTGGGTGCAGTCATTCAGCTATGGGTTTAACAGTGATATCATATTACACTGTTTTATAAACATATTTATTACATAGCATTTCCAAAATATGAAATAAGGATTGGCAAAATTTATCTATTGGCAGAACTCTCTTGTGACTGCCTGGGGAAGCATTATATTTAGAAAGTGAATGTTAATTCTGACGTTTCTCATCTTAATTATAATAATAACAGCATTATTATCTGCTTTGTTTTACTATAGAAAGAGCAATAGTCTCTTATAGATTCCTTGACTATCTTTAGAAGGTACTGATCAAACAGGGAAATCCTACAGCTATTTGTGGAACTTCCTTTAAGCTGGGATCAAACTACCAGCTGGGATCCATTTTGAGAATTTTTTATCTAGCAATAGCAATAGCACTTAGACTTATATACCCTTTCATGGCGTTTTACAGCCCTCTCTAAGTGGTTTAGAATCAGCATATTGACCTCAACAATCTGTTCAAACTAAACTTTTTTTTGCTTAAGTTACAAAACAAAACAAGCAGCTGCAAAATAGTTTGCAAGCTTCCCAAAACTCACTAATGCTCCACCTTCTTCCAAAAATATGACTTTTACTTGTATCTTGTCAACTCATAAACCAGCTACAACCTAAGGCTTTGACATTGGAGTTCTAGTGGAACTACTTGTGGCCAATATTATTCAGTTAATATTTTATAATGAAGGGGAAAGAAGAAAGTTAGGAATGTAAATAGGATAAAGCAAAACAACATGAGTAATGGAGAGAAAGTTACTTCAGTATTGAGCAATGTGTTAGTAGAAACCTCATAAAAATATACTATATCTATCTGCTTTGTTTGCTTTTTCTAAAATATACACCCAGGTAGCATTACACTTCAAATGTAATTGTTGGTTTATATACTTTCAAAGCCTTTTGCACACTGTTTATATGGCAAGTAATAAGCAGAAAGCCCACTGCTTCCCACAGTGAATAAATATCCTTATCGCGAGAAACATGTACCTCAGAAATGTGAAAGCACCATGGACCAATGAATAATAGTAATAAAAATAAACAGTGAATGAAAGAGGTGTAGATCAAAAGCCAAACCCAACAGTACTTTTAGTGGAATTTTGAGAATTATTTGCTTTCAGTATATGAAAGTAAGAATTTTAGAATTTGATAAAGAAATGGAAAGACCACAGGTTTAAAATAAAATTTATAGCAACAAATCCGATTTGAAAGTTGGATCACCACACCCAAGATTGTGATCAAGTAAGAAGGAATCATGAGAGTGATTTTGTTCAGAAGAGTACTTTAGTGGGAAATTTGTAGAGTTTTCAGAGAGATTGTAAATTAAAATATTCCGTCTACCTTTTGTGTTGCTGGGATTGATGAAACTTGGCTTGTGTGGTGGGGGAGGGGGTTGGCTCATTTTGTTAGCAGTACTGTTGGCATTGACAGCGGAGGGCTGGCATGAGTTGGACAGACAGAGGCCATCTGACACTGGGCGTGGTTGGCGGGAGGGCTGCTGTGGCTTAGGGGGGACAGGAGGAAGGTCACCGCAAGATTTTCTTGTACTGGTGTACTTATCCTGACCTGTTGCTAGACAGGAGTCCTCCTCCTCATCATCATTGTATGCAACAAACTTGGCAGTATAAATCGTGTCAGGAGAGAGGACCTGAGTTTTGAGGTAAGAAGTGTTTCGTTGAGGTGGGGGAGGAGGAGCATTAGATGAAAGGGGTGGGGAGGGGAATTCATATTCCCGTGGAAGCGGAGGTCTGTACAGACCAGGCTCATCAGGCTCCAGCAATCGCCGTTCTGCTTCATCATGCTGGCGGCGCCTCTCTGCTTCCAAGCGATTGTAATATTCTTCTTCCTGTCGCCTCTGTTGAGCCAAAGGGAATAAAAGGATGTCAGCAAATGTCAAATACCAAACGCACAAATGGAAAAGATTTCGGTAACATTTTCATTTATCAAGGAAGAAAGTCACACTTTCTGCTCTAAAACATTGGTTTACTTCTGAACTTTGGGTGGAATCCACTCTCTCCAATTGCCTCTTGAGAGGCAGGAGAACCTATGAAGCAGACTTTGAGAGCAGGAGTGGGACAGATTGGAAGAAATCAAGCAGAACCCTTCCTGGTTTTGATGTCAGCAGAGCCATCTTTAGAAGAGAATATTTCAGGCTCAGGTTGAATTGAGGGTTCAGGGTTGAAATAGCATCACAGAAACCACAGAATCGTTATTATAAATACAATGCAGAAAGGGTTGCACGGAGGAGTCAGCTTTAGGTCAGCTTTACATGTAACTTTACCAAACATGCAGAGCAGAGATAATGACAGTCTTTTTGTTGTTATTGTTGTTGTTGTTGTTTTGCTTTCCTTAAAAGGGACATAGGAGTTTATGCACAAAGACAGACACCACTGAAGAAGCGCTCCTATAGACTGGTTCCTAAACCATGACTTTTTTTTTATTTTTTTATTTGATTTATATGCCGCCCTTCTCCGGAGACTCAGGGCGGCTTACAATGCGTTAAGCATTGACTTGACTTATATCCAATTTTTTTTTCCTTAAAAGAGGGCTAGGCATGTTTTTAAGCCATAAAGTGCATTTAAGATAGCGACCACCCTGAAAAAACTGAAGCTATGGTGCCCATGACTAGACACAGGATGTCCATGAAGAAGTTGTTCTCCATCACTACCTCTAAGAGGAAAAAAAACATTTCCCAGCCCTGCTTACCTTTGCCTTTCTTGGTAGCCAGTAGTCTACATCCATACAAAACACAAGCAATTCCATTTTTTATTTTCAAACAATGTCACTTCCTCACTTTTCTTTAATTTAAAAGAATACTGGTAGGGAGTCTGAAGGATAGTTCAGTATGTTGCCTAACCATAGTTTCATTCATTAATATTAAGCTTTAATTTTTTTTCAAATATTTATCATTTGGAACAAATGGATGAGATTTCAATCATTAGAATGGTATCACACAGTATCATATATTTTTGAAGTCGGAGGGACATGGAAAATTAACAATGGTGGTAGGAAGATGAACTACAATTAATATTATATGCTAATATTTTTCTTGGGATTCCTTCATGTTTAAAATTTTTCCTAACAACCAAAACATCTCATGATCAGACCACTGTCTATCTTTTCCCCTCTGTTTAATGAATCTCACTTATTTAAAACCACTTAGTGCCATTGTTTAATTAGATATGGTTTCCTCTGAATTAAATTCTTCATAGTTCTAAATCTGACATTTTCTTTCTACCTTTTTTAAAGTAGGATTTCAAAACTTGTAACTTTATTCTTATTGCTTTAAAAATAATTTTATCCCTTTAGACTTACTTCCTGGAGGGGATTTCATTTTGAATTTCTTTCGTTATGCTTAATATCCAAGGTCTTTACATTTTTCTTGTACTCTCCCAGCTTCATATATCTTGCATTTTATTTGGATTTCATTTACTACCGTATTTTTCGGAGTATAAGATGCACCGGAGTATAAGACACAGCTTAGTTTTTGGGGAGGAAAATAGGAAAAAAAAAACTCTTCCTACCAGGTATTCATCTGGCTAGCGTCCTTAGTCTGGTCAGCTTCAGCACATTAATTTGCTGGGTTTTTATCCCCTGCTTGGGGATAAAAAACAGCTTCTAAGGCACAGCTGAGAGGAAGCAGCAATGAGAAAAGCAGG